>JAJJID010000501.1:0-26765 GCA_022204955.1 Macrophomina pseudophaseolina
GCCAATTTCTGACCAACCTGGTGCTATTTTCTGGACCTGATCTATACACTGCGACCGAGACGGTTGAAAACGGGATGCAATGACGCGGCAGCCTACCAAGGAACGGGGCAGGGTCTGCTCAGCACCTGTAAAGCGCAATCGTACTCTCCGCTTGACCGCCTTCCATACCAATAGTCTTGACGATAAGCAAAGCGCTGGCTGGTTCTGCGTCCCGAGTCATTCGAATACCGTGCTCTCATCCCATGCGCACCTGGAATTCCAGTTTGAGGTTGTGAGCAGAGGCATATCGGATGAGCACCTACCTCTCCACTGCTTGTCTGATATCTGTACTGAGGGAAATACGGCGTGTTCATAAATCTTTTTAACCCCCTTCTGAGCCTACCGGACTTTTGTTTTTGTCATATTCACTTTTGTCCCACCGCCTCGAGTCCGCATCACGTAGCTGGCAATGAACGAGAATAGATCAATCACCCTGTTCCCCATTACTCAAGTTTCACCCTTCGTTAAGACGGTTATTCTATTGGTTCTCATTCGAGGCACCGAGCCTCAAATTGCTTCATAGTCTAGTGCAACATCAATCTCGTCACAGGAAAAATAAAAATAAAAAAAGATAAACAGGAAAGAGGAGAGAAGTCGCCAAACATATTAAGACTACCATAATCTCATCGCCAAAACCTAGCACCCCAGAACCCATGATATCAGTCGGAATTCGTAACACATGTCAGATCTTCCCAAGACACCTCGGGGCGCTCAAGCAGCGCCGCCGGCCGGCATCCCCTTCTTCACCTTGCGGTAATCGAACACCACCATGGCGACCGCGACCAGCACCGACATGCCGGCGAGCGCGATACCCAGCGCATAGGCATCCTTCAAGCCGTCCATATAACTCCTGATGACGCCGCCAATCTGCGCATCCGAAAAGACGTCGCGCAGCTCGGTGGCGCCGGTCGCGACGACGAGACCCGGGTCGAGGCCAGGCACCTCCTTCGGGACGGACTCGATAAGCTTATTGGTGAAGAGGGACTGCGCGACGCTGACAAAAATGGCGCCGGAGAGGGTCTGCCAAAACAGGATGATGGCGGTGACGGAGGAGAGGTCGACGGAGGGGACGATGGCCTGAGAGACGATGACGGCGACCTGGATCATCAGGCCGCTGCCGATGCCCGACATGGCCTGGTAGCCAATCCACTCGGAGGAGGGTGAGCCGACGTCCAGCGTGTAGATGAGGCCGGTGCCGACCGTCGCGAGCACGCTGCCGAGCACGATGAGCGGCAGGTAGTGGCCGGTCGCGGTGATGGTGCCTCCCGAGACGATGGTGAATAGGGCGATGCCGAGGATGTAGGGGATGTTACGGACGCCCGACTGCGCGGCCGACACGCCCGAGACGACTTGGAAGTAGATGGGTAGGTAGTAGAGGAGCAGCATGAAGGCGCCCGAGCCGAAGAATTGGAGGGCGGAGAGGAAGGCGATGGTCTTTTGCTTCATCAGGCGCGGGACCAGCAGGGCGCGGTCGTCGAGCCAGATCTGGATGCCGACGAAGACGATGATGAGCAGGATGAAGCCGACGAGCGTACCGATGACTTCGGAGTCGCCCCAAGCCTTGGTGGTGCCGCCCCACTGCAGCGCAAGAATGAGGCAGGTGAAGGCTGCGAGAAGGAAGAATGTGCCGAGAGGGTCCATTTGGTAGAACTTCTCCAGAAGTGGCGCCTCGACTGGCTTCGCTTTCTTCGGGGTCTGGAACCAGACGAAGATGATGGCGGCAGCGAGTCCGCCGATGGGAAGGTTGATGTAGAAACTAACTTCATTTAGTACTCTGGTGGAAGCTTGAAGACATAGCATTGGAATGCTTACCACCACCGCCAAGAAACATGGTCGGTGAAAACACCCCCAAGTAGCGGGCCGATAACACTGGCGACAGCGTAGACTGCACCAAGGATTCCGGTATAAGCGGCGGCCTGACCGGGCGGTGCAGAGAATGCAAGGATTGTGTAAGCACCAGCAGCGATACCAGCTCCACCGGCGCCAGCAACAGCTCGTCCAACGATAAGTGTGGTGCTGTTCTTGGCCACTCCACAGATCAAGCTGCCAATCTCGAACACGAAGATCGAAACCAAGAAGGTCGTCTTGAGAGGAAAGTATTTGTATGCCTTCCCCCAGGTGGACTGGAAGGCGCCGAGAGTGAGGAAGAAGGCACTGCCATACCAGCCGACTTGGTCAAGGCTGCGGAATTCGTCGGTGATTTTGGGGATTGCCGTTGCGACGATGGTCATGTCAAGGGCAACCTGATATCTGTTAGAATGTTATTGATTTCTCGGTCTCGTGAAGACGTACGAGGAAGATGCTGCAGATGACTGCAACAACGATGAAGAACAGCTTAAGGCCGGTGGGCTGCTCGGAGCTCACAGCGGGCTCGAGCTTCTCTCCTTGAGCCTCCGCCTCGACATCCAAGCCAGCACCCTTTTCGGACACGCTATCTCTCTCTTTCTCGTCCATGGCACTGAGCCCGCTAACACTGGAGCGTTCCGAGATGGCTGGGTTTTCGTGTTGATTGCCGGGCACGGCCAAGGTGTTGCCCGCCTCCCTGGCCTTGTCGTTTGCCATGATGGATACTGGTGACCGAAAAGGGATTGAGCAAATGAAAAGAGTTAATGACAAGGCTAGGAAGCTAGTAGGGAAGGGAGCATAGATAAGTGAATGCAACCGCTCCTGGTGGCCAAAGCGGACGGGATAGTTCGTGCTAGGATATATTCCAGGCAGTTGGTTTTCCACCTATATATCATTTCTGCAAACATCGTGGTAGCGGTGGAGGGGTGGCACGTTCTCGGATCCGATATGCGCGGCCCGGACCATTTTCGCACGGACAGGCCAGGCGTCACTCACCCAGCGTTCACGATGATTCATTGCTACCGTGTCGGACTTACCTTGTCTCCGGCAGGGAAGGGGCGCCACGAAGGAGCCAAAACTGATCCCATTCGAGATGGCGTCGAGTTAGGCGAGTTGGCTGCTTACGAGAGACACCAGATGGTCACAAAGCGAGCGCGGCAAGGCTAACATCCGGGAACCTTATCCTGGAGGACGGATGAATAATAACTTAGTGGTGCAGCAGGGCAATGGCGCGGTGTGCGCTGCGGTGTCCGCCCAGGCGCCTGTTGGGTTCCTCCGGTATGACGCGAGCCGCATCGCTGCAGCCAAGACACACAGGCGGTTAGCCGCCTGATAGCAACATTGCGCTGTTGGCCGCGACAGCGAATGCTGCAGTGAGATGGGGCGTGCCGTGTGCTGTCTGTCGGTCGGTCGGGTCGGTCACCGGAGCGGAGGGCGGAGACAAAGATTCAGGCAGCAGCGGGAACAAGTCAATTCAGCCAACTCCGCAACACATGCTTCTCACCGGACGAAACCCACCGGACGGCTGAACTCTAGCAAGATAACATTACAGCTTGGATCCATACCCGTCATGCCGCCACACGTTTCTGTAAATTCCTAAGTCCGAGGGAGCATCACCGCGCTTATTTGCATTCCACCGTCTTCCACTTCCGTTCTTTCAGCTCCCTAAAATATGGCGAGCAGTGCTGTCAGCGCTCGCATTGAATTGGATGCTGTATCCACTCCCAGCTAAACTCGGCCCTTTGATCTTTAGAAAGAAAGACTGTCATTGACTCAAAGCTCCGACGATGCCAATATGTGAGCACCAACTTACATTTGCGTGCGCAGCCTCTTGAGGGACCTTGGAGTCATGGGCGTTCCTCTCAGCCGCATTCCGGCCCCTAAATGCAATGGAAGGTGAATCACCTGCACGAAGATAGAGATTAGGGCACGGATTTTATGTACCATGCCGCAGAATGCTGACACCGCCAAGGAATTTATTCTTTTGCTGAATCCTTCTGGTGCATCTAGACGTACACCACCCACCGAGGGCTCTGCGTTTGCATAGAATCCTAGACTCTGAGATGTCCAGCCTGGTGCACGCTTACAGTGCCAGCCCTATGCACACAGCCACAATTCTTCAAGGAAGCTTGTCGATGCTGTCTGCCGTGCCGTTGCCAGCACCACCACTTCCTCTTACCTTGTAGCCCTTCGCCTCCTGGATGGTGTCGCGCCATCCAAACGGATCGTCAAGCTTTCCACGTTGGATACCCTGGAGATTGCTGAGGAGCTTCACGCAAAGCGGGCCGGGCTCGTCGCCCTTGATGTACTCGAACTTGTCGTTGGTGGATCTCCTGGTAATGGACTTGATCGGCACCAATGCAGCAGCAGTTCCTGCCGCCAAAACTTCAGTGAAGCTGGGCAGCTCTTCGTAAGAGATCTAAATTGCGGAAGTCAGCGCCGCAGGCTATGTGTCAGCGTAGCTCCCGGGATCACTCACCGGCCGGCACTCAACCCTCCAACCAAAAGATTTCGCCAATTGGAAAGCGCTCTCCGAGGTCACACTCTTGATGACATTCTTGCTATCCGGCACCACGAACGTGACATCGTCACCGTTCTGCTTGATACCGATAAAACCGGAAGTGGAGAACTCATCGATCACGCTGCGAGTCTGGCTGTCCAGGTGCAGCGTAATGCCATAACCTTCAGACCGTGCCTTATCGCTGTGTCTGAGAACGGGTGCGTAGTTGCCGCCAACCTTTGCCGAACCGGTGCCGTGAGGAGCAGCGCGGTCGAAATCTTCGAGGATCAAGCAATCAACAGGGTGCACACCATGGTACACACCCGTCGGCATCACGTAAACGCAGAAAGTGTATTCTTCCGGAGGAGAGAGCCCAAGCTGTGCGCTCGAGCCAAACAGAAGCGGGCGGATGTACATAGCGGCGCCCGTCTCGTGAGGCGGGACATATCCAGCGTTGAGCGAGACAGCAAGGCGGCAGGCTTTAATGAAGAGGTCCCTGGGAACTTCGGGAATGGAAATGTAGGAGGCGGAGTGCTGCATGCGCTCGGCATTCATATTGGGCCTGAAGATATAGATCTCCTTGTCGCCAGGACCGCGGAAGGCCTTCATGCCCTCATAACACTGTTGGCCTTATTTACACGTCAGATACCCAATTGTAGTTATGCAGGGGGTTTCGGACCGTAGTTGAGGCCTGGGGCCATGCCATGAATGCGGAGGTAGGGGTCTTCGACGAATTCGGGTTCGGTCCATTCGCCGGTCTTCTTGCTATAGTGAGACTCGATATGGCCATTGACTGGTGTTGAGTCAGCTGGAAGTATGGATGAGATGGTGGCGGCAACAAACCTTCGCGGACTTTGAAGCCAATATCGCTCCAATCTACGGTGACGAGTTGTGAGCAACAGCAGAGCTACGGCGGGACGTGTCGGAAGAGGTACCAATGGTGTTGACGGGCGGCGGAGGGAAGGTAGAGGCCATTTTCGTTGCTGGGCGGGACGATGTAAGGGACTCGTGGGACAGGATTGAAAGGTATTGTCAACTGGGGAGTCAGCTTGGCTGTGGTGTTTTTTTTTTTCTGGACCAGTCACCGTGTTCCTGCAGTGGGCGGAGGAGCGAGATCGGCGGCGGGCCCAGCGGAGTGGCGGAGGACCAACCGGGGGCGGCAGCGGGCGGACGGTGGGGTGACGACTGGCGCAGGGTTGGACTTTAGACCGCTTGGCGCCCCTTGTCCACTTCATCACGCCTCTGTCGCGCATTCATGTGCATGCTCATCTAGCTTTGTCCCTATTCACTTCAGCATGACACCATTTGTGGCCATCTGAAAATAGCCCTATCCTCCTCACACTCCTTTTCCTTCACCCTTTCGTTCGCTCACTAGACGCCCAGGGCCACGTACACCGCGCGCAATGCCTCTTGGACCGACCCGCCGCCTCGTACTGCTCCTCATCCTCGGGGCTGGCCTTGTTTCTGTCCTATATATCTCTTCCTTTCGACCACAGATCACCGGCCACCCGGGAGGCGTTGTCAATCATGCACAGCCCCCACACGACATAGGCAGCGCGACGCTGACTGGCCCCGCCATCGCGCCGAAGCTTGGGAACGAGACGGCAAAGTACGTGCCCGGCGGGCAAACATTTGCGGGCGCACGCTAGTCACACGAGAAGGAGAGCCTGCTGATCGTAGGGTGTACTCAGGGCCGAGCTAGGGAATGCCGCGTGGAAACTCCTGCACACGACCTTTGCGCGCTTCCCCGACAGTCCGACTCCGGATGAGCAAGCCGCGTTAAGGTCCTACATCCACCTATTTCAACGCCTGTACCCATGGTACCTCACCTCACCATTACGCGATCCGGTGTGACTGTGTTGCTAACGAGTCATGCCGCAGCGGCGAGTGCGCCCAGCATTTCGCGACGATCCTAGAGAAGTTTCCGCCACAGGTCTCATCGCGATCAGCAGCCGCGGCCTGGGGATGTCACGTTCACAATGAGGTCAATAAGCGTCTGCATAAGGAGATCTTCGACTGTTCGAATATCGGCGATTTCTACGATTGCGGGTGTGCCGACACCGAGGAGGATGAGAAGACTAGCAAGAAGGATGATAAGGCTGGGAAGAAGGACAGCACAGTGAGCGCCCATGATAAGCCGGAAATGCCAGCGGAGAGAGTCGAGAAGCTGAGCGGCGATAATGGGAGGGAAGTTGATCTAGTAGGCATCCTGAATGGCGAGAAGCCTCTAGAACTGGAAAAGGAGGGGTGAGTGAACCACCACGGGCATGTTCCAGGACTCGTTCCGATAGCTAACTGGCGCACGTGGGCGGCACAGATGGACAAACGGCGGTTGATATAGCACTGTATGACCGTCTTTGTCTTAGTCTCCCATATGACCCGGTTAGGCATTCCACGGAGCTCTATGCACCTGGTCACTGAACCAGTGGTTGCAGAGGGTGTTATCTGACTGTGGCGCATGGAGAAGGGCGTAACAGCCCGAGGTCTGGCGGTGTACGGCATTGCTTTTGGGGGGGACACATGCGGCTGGACCCTCGCAGGTGGTGCTTGCGAAGCAGGAGTCGGCCCGCCAGCGGCACGTGGAGGTTTTGGACGGATCAACAAGCGCGTTCTTCGGGAAGGCGGTGGCGTTCAAAAAGTGTAGGGTAGGCAGTTTCACTGCAACCTTTGAAGCAGCAGCCGTTGGCGACCCTGGTCAAACACGGTTCAGAATGCGCAGCTATTGGCTGATGACTGACCAAAGACTGTGCCGTCCTGTTTTCGAGATACGGAGCGTGCGCAGAGGCTCACTAGCGGCTGAGGGCTGAGGGCTGAGGGTGTGCTCGCTCGCAGCAGGGCGGCCGGCAGCGCTCATGACGACAGGCTCGTGGTGCGTGTGATCGCTTTGGTCCCTGGCGTGCATCTGCACGGCGCGGGAAGCCTGGCACCCTTGTCAGACGCGCGGGCCAGCGCTAAAAGATATTCGCGACGACTGCGCAGAACATCTCAAACTCGCGCCAAACCTTTCGCACGCCGCTCCAGCACTCCCGCTGTGCCGCAGAACTTGTCGCCGTCTCTCCCTGAGACTTGCCAGCCCGTATCCAACAGCAAGCAATCAGCTGCGCTCTCTGCCTGCGGACACCGCCTCGGGGACAGACTTTGTTTACCGTTTTCCCGACATTACCTAGCCCGGCATGGTCTCATTTTCCTGCGAGGTACCGCCAACACTCAGGAACCGCTTACGCGCGCCCTTCGACGAGCAGTCGCTGACAGTCGCGCCATATGTATAGGGCTGCGGCGATGTCCTCACCAAGAAGAAACTCGACCCCCATCGCAACCAGTGCTGGGGCGCCTCCTTCACCTGCATCGATTGCATGACGCATTTCCAAGGAACGTCCTACCGCGCGCATACCGTACGTCCCCTATTTTCGAAACCCGCCCTTGCAGCTTGGCCGAGCTATTCTCTTCAGCTCCACATACTTCATCGATTCCAGTCCCAAACACGACAACAACACCCCTCACTGGATACCAACTGCGATCAAACGTAATGCTGACTGTATACGCTCCTCAGAGTTGCATTAGCGAGGCGCAGAAATATCAGGGAAAGCTGTACAAGGAGAAGAAGCCGAAGGGGCAGCAGCAGGGCAATCAAAGCCAGCAACAGTCGAACAACTCGCAAGCTCTCGTTCCGCACAAAGCCTCTGTCGAAGAAACGCCAGATGCAGAGAATGGCGCTGTGGCCATCGTCGATGCACCGCCCCGCGCTCCGACCCCACCTGCCGCCGTTAATGTCTTCGACTTCCTGGTCACTGACGAGACCCCGAACGCTTCTAAGGTATCATTGGCTCCCGTGGACGATTCCCGAATGATAGAGGACGGCCAAGAATATTCCCAGAACATGCTAGGAGCATTCAACGGTGCTGACGACCGCGATTTTCAGGATAATGGATATGCCTATGGTTCTAGACCTGTGAAGCCCTCGATGGAGCGTTACGACACCTGGACAGCTGAACCTAGCAAGGAGGAACCCTACACACCAGCTCCCAAGCACGAGCGCAGTAAGGACAAAGATCAGAGCACTGGCAAGAAGTCAGACAAGAAGCGCAAGCGACAGACGCTGGATGAATTGGACTTGTCAGCCGTGAAGGCGCAACAGGAACAGGACGCAACCATGACAGATGCTCCGCCGATACTACATACCGGACTTACTGGCGGCCTCAACAAGATGCTCACCCACCCAGACTATCCACCTAGCCCGGACTATTCGGGAGATGCTGGGGACAATTCGCCTTCGAGCCCGATCAAGAGGAAGAAGCACTCAAACGCCGAAAAAGAAAGGGGAAGGGAGCGTGAATCTATAGTGCGTAAGGTCTCAGATTCAACTGAGCAAAGCCGCAAGTCCAAACGTGAGAAGGACTCGGAACGAGAGCGTAGGCGCCCTCGCGAGCTTGTGAGGATCAGGCGCCGCCGGACTTCTTCATCGTCCCCCGACAGAGAACGTCGCAAGAATAAACCGATGAAGGCCATCGAATACCATCCAGAAAGCAAGACCAACGGCGAAGGCAACGCTCTTGTCCTCCACAACCAATCGCGCGCTGATCTCTTCCTTTCTTACATCAACAAGGGTCCAGATTCGGAGCGCGGTCTCAGCCTGAACAAAGCGTTGAAGAGGTATCACCGCGATAGGCATGAGCGGTGGGATCATGGTCTAAGCAGGCAGGAGGAGGAGAAGGAGCTTTGGAAGTCGATTCGGCTGAAAAGGAACGACAGAGGCGAGATTGTGCTTTTCGCGGAGTCTTGATCTTCTGTTTCTGCTGGTCTCAGCTTTATATGTTTTTTTTTCACGCTCTGTATGATCTCATGCTGGGACTTGCGTAATGCGGGGAGTCCTATTTCTGGTCGGGCACTGCTTATTTCAACTCCTTTTTCCATGACTGCAATTGATTGACGGACAGGGGATAGTGATCGAAGGGGGCGCATACCAAACATAATGTCTGGACTTCCGTTCTCGACTCCTATATTGTTCTCGCCGGTCCCGCCGCGTAGGAATCTCAGCGGCCGAGCTCATGCTTTGACCCTATTGTTTGACCCTATACGCTTCGGCTAAGAGTACGACGACCCAATACAATTATGCGAGAGCACGTCCTACGAGGACTTTCGTGATCACCTCCAGGGGTCGTGCAGGAAAAGCCAGGAACATGCCGGGCGGAAATAAGGCGAAAATTTTTCTAGGGAGCCTGTGTCCATGGTATGAACGCGTAGGGTGGAGGTTCCTGCTGGAGCCGTAGCACATTCCACAGCTGGCGTTGCGAGAGCCGCGTGCCACCGCGTCAGCTCCTGTGCCCCCCAGCGGCACCTATCGCCTGCCCCATCATCCGCCAACGCCTTCCGCTCGGCAGTAACCCGGCCAGCTGGACATTCGCCTAACCGGTTACAGCAGGAAAGCCATGGCCCTGGTCATGCCGGCACCGTCGGCTGCCAAGTTCCGTGCGGAGCGGCAGGACGTCGGTGGGAGTTGTGAGTGGCCGGAGGCTGCTGGACCGGGCGCTGAAACAGCAGATAGAAAGCACTGGACGCGACAGAGCAAATGGAAGGCGATGGGCTGGGTGGTTCGTGGGCAGCCAGCCAGCGCTTTTTCTTTCTGTCTCTTCCGCGTCGCCGGGTGTTGACGACTCTGGCTATCACCCGATTCTAGCGACCGCCTCCCCTCTTCTGTGTCGTCCATGCGCGCTGCTCCCTTGAAGTGATCAAAGATGGCCTCTGTGGCGACCCACAGTTGGCTCCGTTCCTCGCGCTTCGCGTACGAAACTTCGGGCAATAGCTCAACGCCGCGCGAGGGGAAGGGGCCAGCGCCGGGCTCAATGCAAAGGGCGCAAGAAGCCCGAGGGCAAGGGAGGGCAGAGCTCGGCGACGGAACGGGTGAGGCAGTAGGCGTTGCACGTTTCCAGGAGCGGGCCAGCAAGGCGGCAATCTATCTGCTGAGATGCACAGCAAATCCTGCAAATTGAGGGAGCGATTTGCTCGTTTCTTGCAAACGCGGCCGGGGGGCGCACGTGAGGCGCTGCGCAGATTGTGGTGTTGATTCTTGCGCGGTCGCGGGCGGCCATTGGCTGGGTGCTGTTGCTTAGCTGATAGTCGAGCCGAGCCGAGGGCTGCTCGTAAAATGCCGCCGTCCACCGATGCTGCGCGCCGCCGCACGATGATGACGCCCCCCAGCCCGCCGGGCCAGCCTTGTCGGCGCTTTGCTGTGTCTGAGACAATGCAAAGCGGGCAAGCGCAGTTGATTGATGGGATGAGTCGCTGAAGGGGAGCCGGGCCAGCACAGACGCCGCCTCCTGCGCGCTGCAGAAGGGACCGCCGGAGGTCGCAGCAGTGGCAATGGCAGTTCTCCAGCAGCCGGCCGTTAGTCTTGCGGCTAGCTTCGCGACGGCAGGAACGGCAAGCGATCATTGCGGGCAGGCATGGCGCGCGCTCGTCCTTCCACGACTAGGTGTATGGATGCCGGCTGCCCGTCCGCGTCGCCGCTTGCCTGGTTCGCAGCTCGCTCTCTCTAGTTATCGTGCCCGCCGCTCGATCTTGACGCCTTGGCCTCCCCGCTAGCTCCTTCTGCTCTGTGATACTCTTGTTTGCACCCGCCGTCCCCGGGGAGATTGATCTCGTCCGAAACTCATTTAAGCAGGCCACCCCGGTGCCCGAAAACACGCTCTTCTGCTTCTCTCTGCACCACCCATCCGCGCGTTCTGCCGTCCGTCTGCCAGCCTCCGCTTGCTGCTCCGCGCCTCTAGCATCTTCAATCGCAGGTGAGACATTCCCTTCCCAGCCCCATCATCGTCCGCCCGCGCCACCTTGCTTCGTCGCTGCTAACCTCGCTCGCCAAGCACAGGCATTAATTACCAGCCGTTGCTACATATTCTCCCAGCACCGCTCGCAGTCGTCCAGACACAACCCACCCGCTCCGACAATGCGTTTCTCCACCTTCTTCGCCGTCTCGGCCTTCGCCGGCTTTGCCGTGGCCCAGAGCAGCACCTCGTCCGCGACCAGTGGTGCTCAGACGACCGTCTCGGACCCCAACAGCGTGCCCGCCGCAACCCGCAACACCTGGTGCCGTGCCCAGCAGCAGACCTGCCCGACCCTCTGCGGCGGCGACACCGCAAACAACACCTGCGATATTGTAAGTTTAGCCGCCAACCATGTGCTCGTCGCGCACGATGGCCCATGTGCTCAACAGCGCCGATCGGAAACTGGGATTGCTGACCGCATTTTTAATGACAGAGCACCCTCACGTACAACTGCACCTGCAGCTCTCCCATCAACCTCAACGTGTCGGACTTCACGCAGACGCTGCCGTCGCTCGAGTGCCAGTACGCTGTTGCTCAGTGCACTGCCGCCCACCCCGACGACGCTGAGGGTCAGGCCACCTGCCAGTCGGTTTCTTGCGGATCCAGGAACGTCACGTCGCAAGTCGACGAGACCCCTTCCAGCAGCGCTTCCGCTTCTGCCACCGCTTCTTCGACCGGCTCCTCTTCCGGCGGCGCTTCTGCCACGGCCAGCAGCTCTGCGGCTGCCACCACCTCTGCCGACTCGAGCGCTAGCCTCAACTTCGGCAAGACCTACGGCTCTGGCGCGCTGGTTGCTGGTCTCCTGGCGCTCTTCGGCTTTGCTTTGTAGGCGGTGAATCGCAGTGGTGAGGTGGAGCTCGGGTTCATATGGTGGGGTTGGTCCAGCAGGAGAAGGTCTTTTTTGTTTTTTTGGTTTCTTTAATTCCCAATGCTGTCAAAGGCAATGAGTGCTACAACACGTAGGTAATGAGATACGGAGCGCATTATTTGCTTGAGCGCGTTTAAGCGATAGTCAATTGATGGTGTTTTCGGTATCGCATTTGGAAGAAGCTCCCTTGACGTTGACGCCAGCATTGCGCGGGTGGCACGCCTGTGCGACCGTTGGTTTCAATCGACGGTGGCCGGTCGCTGAGTGCGGGTGGAACTAACGGCAAGCGGCAGAACAGACAGGCACTGATAACGGTGGCTGACGTCCCAACAAGGCCTCTCCGGTAACGCGTCGCAAAGCTTTCTCCGCATAGCTGTCATTGCGGTTGATTCGTTGCGGAAGGATTGCTGATCTCGAGCTCTCCCCTCACCCGCAGCCGCGAATCCCCCAATCCGATTGGCGTGGGGTGAGGAGCTCCCCTTGTCCCCTTGCAGGCGAGGATCCTCACCGCCGTGTCGGATGAAAGCCCGTTCACGTGAAAGGCGTGTTCGCCTTTTCACGGCCGAGAAAAAAAAATTGGTATCGATAAGGCTTCCCTGCAAGCAACCTATGTAACGTCACTCCCAACCGTTTCCTGGTGGGGGATCTTAAGCACCCCAGTCTCGTGCCAAACAGCAGACGACAGGCTTCAGTCACCTGCTCCACCCGCGTTAATGTTCAGGGCCCTACGACCTTTCTCCATCTCTACTTCGCGAGTCCTGACAACGCACACGACCAGGTCTCTCTCAACTTTTTCGGGCTCGGCCGTCGCCAAACAACGTCTCCATTCCCTCGCGTCGCACTTCTCGACCCCGGCCTCAGCTACTACAGCTCCTACTCCCAACAACAGCAAGCCCAGCCCGCGAAAAACCATGGCGACCCTAGGTAGCGCGACGAAGAAGCACAAGGTGACGATCGTGGGCTCTGGTAATTGGTGGGGCACAATTGTTTCTCTACAGACTCTGGCTGGTGAGGAGCAGAGCAAAGAATGAGCATGCAGGCTGACACTGGACATATTCGGTTCGGCATCACAGGGGCACGACCATGGCCAAGATTGTCGCGGAGAACGTCAAGGCGCACTCGCAGCTCTTCGAGGAGCAGGTCCAGATGTGGGTCTACGAGGAGGAGGTGACAATCGACAAGAAATCGCGGCATTATGACGCCAGCAGCCCGCTGTGCCAGGGCCCGCAGAAACTGTCGAAGGTGATCAATGAGCTGCACGAGAACGTCAAGTACCTGCCCAACATCACGCTGCCGGCTAACGTCATCGCCAACCCCTCCCTGGACGCTGCCGCGCGCGACAGCACGCTCCTCGTCTTCGTCATCCCGCACCAGTTCATCGCGCGCATCTGCGACCGGCTGAAGGGCAAGATCCTGCCATTCGCGCGCGGCATCAGCTGCACCAAGGGCGTCGATGTGTCGGACAAGGGCATCCAGCTGTTCTCCGAGTCGATCGGGGCGCGCCTGGGCATCTACTGCGGCGCGCTGTCGGGCGCCAACATCGCGACTGAGATCGCGCAGGAGAAGTACTCGGAGACGACGGTGGCGTACGACCCGCCGCCGATTGACTCGCGACAGCCGTCTCCCACGCCGTCGCCGTCCCAGTCGACGACGGACCTCATCTCGCCGAACAACAAGTCGCCCAGTGAAGACCATGCCATTGCGCTGCACCCCCTCCCCATCGACTACCCACCGCTCAGCCACGAGAACGTCAAGAAGCTCTTCCACCGTCCTTACTTCCACGTGCGCATGGTGTCGGACGTCGCGGGTGTCTCGCTCGGCGGCGCGCTGAAGAATGTAGTCGCGCTGGCGGCTGGCTTTGTCGACGGCCTTGGCTGGGGCGACAACGCGAAGGCGGCCGTTATGCGCGTCGGCTTGCTGGAGATGGTCAAGTTCGGGACGCGCTTCTTCGCGTCGAGCTGCCAGCCGTCCACCTTCACTGAGGAGAGCTGCGGCATGGCCGACGTCGTGACGAGCTGTATGGGCGGACGCAACTTCCGCTGCGCGAAGCGCGCCATCGAGCGCGGGATGAGCGTCGAGGATGTCGAGAAGGCGGAGTTGAATGGGCAGAAGCTGCAGGGTACGAGTACTGCGTACGAGGTGCATTCGTTCTTGAAAAGCCAGGGCATGGTTGATGAGTTCCCGCTATTTACGGCGGTTTACAGTGAGTTACTTTTCGTTACATTATCCTCGAGTTATCTCTTCTTCCGAGCTCTTGAAAGGTTACCATGTACTGATGGCGTAATGCAGACATTCTCGAGGGCAATACCAAGGCCGAGGAGATCCCCGAGTTGATCGAGCCGAAGGAGTAGATGGTGGCGCTACATAATGAAGGTGCCATTGAGCGTCGGGTCGGGATGGATTGCTGGATATCCTATGTGGGGTGATACAAGGCGAAGGAGTGGAGGCCTCTGCTGTACACGATAGATGGAGACATTTCCTAGAGCACAAAATCAGAATGCTGCATTTCTAATGATCCGTCTGCGGTTCTTCCCGGCGTTGCTTGGCGTCGGTGAAGGCGAAGAGGCACGAGAGACAAGCGAATGCGAAGCAGGAGAGAGGTACAGCAAGATATACGATCACTGCCCCGGATGAATTGTCATGTCCGAGCGGTTAATTATGCTTGCAGAACACGATTTTGGAGTAGTAGCACCAGATCCAAGGGATTTGGCATGCAGCACGGTGTGACGGACATAGCGATGGCTTAAATCCTTTACAATGTAAGTGAGCGCAAAGAGGAACCTGGCTCGGATAAGGTATTGTCGGCTCACCACGGACACAAGACAGCACAAGACATGTTTTATCTCTTGGCAAGAATGCAAAATTATTTGTGAGCGAGTGAGTGAGTGAGTGTGAGAGAGAGCGTGGGAGTGGAGCACAGCAGGGCCAACTGTTCTTCTCCCTCTGCCCACTGCTGGTCAAATCTCACCTGATGCTTGCCCACCGCCATCTTGGCCGGCCGGTCGGTCGGCAATGGACCGACAGATGGGGCAAACTGGCCCGAGCCATATCGACTGCACTTGCCTCCCTGCCAGCCAGTTCCTCACTGTGGTGGAGCTGCCCTTTTGTCCGAAGCCTACCATCAAGAAGTCCGCTGAAACGCTTCGTGAAGAGCCTCGGATGCTTTTCTGTTGGGGCAGATCTGGAACGTCAAGCGTGTATGAGTCATTCTGCGGCTGCTTCAGAAAAACTCAGCCATGAGGGCCGCCGCAAGAGATAGGCAGTGGAAAGCTAAATGTGATGAAAGGCTGAGCGCCGCGCCGTGTGCCGTCCACCGAACAGCCACCCACCAGCGATGTCACCGAGCTTGAACCGTGTGAAGCCAAGCGTTTCTCTTCTTTCGTCGGGGTTCGATGAGCGGACAGGCGGACGCCAAGCGAGAGGAGCGAACGGGCAAGCTCGCCGTCGTCAAATGCCGCCGCTTCTTGATTCGTCCTGAGCGCCCAGGTAGTCTCGGCCTTCCGTCTCTTTCCCCGCTTTCCTCCTTCCCCCAGAAAACGCGCGGGCCAGCATCGGGACGGCGTGACTCCTTCCTCCCGTTTGGCCCCCCACGAATCTGGAGAAATGGTTTGTGGGGAAGGAAGCAAGCGATGACGGCAACGAAGCACTCTCTGACATCGACGGCGCCCGGCCGCCCACGCACGCCTCTGTAGCAATGCTTGCATCTTCGTCGGGTGTGGCCCCGGAAGGCTTACCCATTGCTTCGCTCGCCTGCCGCCCTTCGTTTCAATGTGTCCTTGTCCTGCCACTCGAACTGGTGCCAGCCGCCGCAGAGAAAGGTACATGTGACGTTCAACCTTTATCACCAAGCTGTGGAGACATGCGTCCCTCGTCGCCCAACGAGCAACGCACTGGCTCAAGCCGGTTAAGCGCGTGATACCACAGAGAACAGAAGCGGCGGCCTCGACCCCGGCGCTTGTTCTTGCACCCCGCCATATCTCTCGGCGGCGGCAGCGGCGCTGGCGGGGCGCAACGCTTTCGTTTGACCGTTCTTTTTGTCATCAGGTGCGGAGCCCGGTTGCTCACCGAGGGAGGAGGAGACCAGACCAGCCGGCGTGCGCTCCAATAGCTCCTCGTCCAACGCCGTCGCCCCCCCGTCCCCGTCGCTGATCGACGGGAAACGGTTTTCCTGCCTTGCTCTCTTGCTCCCTTTTTTATTAATGAGGCCTTTCCGGCCTTTTTTCTTGCTCCTTGTTTCTGCCTTACCCTTTCTCCAACGTCGGGCCTTTCTCTCCGCCCCCTCCCTCCGATCCTCACTTCCGTCGCAATTGGCCGCCCGCCTCCCTCGTCTCGTGTCAACGCAACTCAACACTGTCCTGGAGCGAGTTCCTATGAGACCGTAAAGTTTTGTGCTTCAGAGAAAGAAAGAAAAAAAGGCTTGGACTTAGAACCGGGGGGGAAAACAAGATGTCCGCCACGAAGCCGCCCAGTCTACCGTCCGACGACGAGAAAAAGCTTGGTGTTGAGCCGGGCGAGGTGGTCGAGTCAGGTGCGAACGATGGCTTGCCTCCGGATCCCGACGCCGGCTTGAGCGACGAGGAGCGCGCCGCCATTGTACGTCGCCTGGTCCTTTTCTCTTCGTTCACCACGGTTGGGAGGCTATAGCGAGGAAATAGTCGCTGACTTGGGAAATGTGCGCCGTAGGATCGGAAGTTGCTGTGGAAGCTGGATTTGAAGCTGATTCCTTGGGTAAGCCTGTCTTTTGTTCTTCCTTTTAGCGCCGCTGGATTCTGCAAGGATCTCCTGGCGCTTCACTTTCGGGGTTCAGATTGTGATGCTTGCGGATTCGTGCGACTGAGGTGATGCGGCGCGCGAAGTACGGGCCATTTTGAACGATGTCATGCTAATGCTGTTCCGTTTGTTTCTGTAGCTCTGCTTCTTGTACCTTATTTCTTTCCTCGATCGTACGAACATCGGTAAGTGTTCTCTCTTCGATGGAGGGAGAAAGGGCCGTCCGGCTCCTTTGTCTCACCGCGAAATGGTCATGGATTTATGGCAAGGAAATTATAATTCTAATTTTTGCATACACAGGCAATGCGAAGATTGACGGTTTGCAAGAGGATCTGAACATGACGAACGGCCAATATAATGCCGTTCTATCCATCTTCTTCGTCTCGTACTCGCTCGCGGAACCTCTCACCAATGTTTTGCTCAAACGACTTCGCCCCAGCATCTTCATTCCTTTAATTATGCTATTGTGGGGCATTTGCATGACAACTATGGGACTGTAAGTCTGCTCTTTATTTGTTCAAGTGCTCTGCCCTATTTTCCCTACCTATCTGCCCGCGTTTGATCACGAAGTCTCGCACATGATGGAAGAGATCGCTGTGTGCTATTTAACCTTTCAATTACTCCCAAATATTGAGGGCTTCCGAGTCCTTGATGGAGCGCAGGTTTAAAGTTTACCACCTGGTGGCTGGGGCCGTGGATGAACGAAAATTGCCTTCTGGGCCAAATTCTGCCATCAAATTCGGCAGGTCTGCTCAGAAAGATGCTACTTCACTGCTTTCTAATATTCTTTCACAACATCTTTTGGCTATATTTGAGAGCACTCCACAGACACCATTCAACTCAACTCCAATCACAGCAATGGGCGGAGTGACATAGCAGTCACTTTCCACACAAGCTCAAAGTAGGACTAATATCAAGCTTCCAGAGTACACAACTTCGAAGGCCTCGCGGCAGCCCGCTTCTTCCTTGGCCTGACCGAAGCTGGCCTCTTCCCCGGCGTCAATTACTATCTCAGCTGCTGGTACAAGCGCTCCGAATTCGGCATCCGCGCCGCCATCTTCTTCTCCGCCGCCGCCCTCGCCGGCTCCTTCGGTGGCCTGCTTGCCGCTGCGATTGCACAGATGCGTGGGATTGGCGGCAAGCCCGGATGGGCATGGATTTTTATTCTTGAGGTAAGTTCGACAAACAGTACGAGGCAATGATACGATCTGCGGCAAGAAGAGAAAGAGAAGTTAGCAAAGAGCTCCAACTTATCACTTTCTTCTCAATAGGGTCTCGCAACTATCCTGGTGGGCATCGCTTCCTACTGGATGGTCCACGACTTCCCGGATGAAGCCAAGTTCCTATCGGACGCCGACCGCATCCGCGTGATCCGCCGTCTCAAGGCCGACAAGCAGAGCAGCGCCGAACACGAGGAGTTCAAGATGGCGTACTTCTGGGCGAGCGTCAAGGACTGGAAGACGTATGCCTTCTCCGTCATCTACATGGGCTGCGACGGCGCGCTGTACGCGTTCTCGCTGTTCTTGCCCACGATCATTTCCCAGTTGGTACGCCCTCCTCCACCCTACTCTCCTCTTTCAAACCCTTTTTTTTTTAAAAAAAAACAAAAAGAAAAAGAAGAACATTCCGCCCCCGCCCCCCACCAAAACAAAAAAAATATCTGTCTTCGTGTCTAGGGGTCCCACCGACAACATCTTCACTGACACATACAACCACCGTAGGGCTACGCCTCGACAACAGCCAATCTCCTCTCCGTGCCCCCCTACGCAGCTGCGGCAATCCTCACCGTCCTCATCGGCTGGCTGGCCGACCGCACGCGCTGCCGCGGCTACTGCAACATGGGCGTCTCCATCCTCGGCATCGCGGGCTTCTGCATGCTGCTCGGCTCCGCCGACCCGGCCGTCAAGTACGCCGGCACCTTCCTCGGCGCGCTCGGCATCTACCCGTGCATCAGCAATACCATCAGCTGGGCTTCCAACAACGTCGAGGGCGTGTACAAGAGGGGCGTGACGCTGGGGTTCGTGATCGGTTGGGGCAATTTGAACGGCGTCGTGAGCAGCAATATTTATCGGCAGGAGGACCGCCCGAGGTTTTTCGTCGGCCACGGCGTCGTGCTGGCGTATTTGGTGCTGTTTTTGTTGGGTGGCAGTGTGGCGACGCACTTTGCGCTGAGGGGCGAGAATGCGAAGAGGAGGCGCGGGGAGAGGGATGCGTGGATCGAGGGGAAGAGCGAGAAGGAGGTGGAGCTGTTGGGCGATCGGAGGCCGGATTTCTTGTATGTGTTGTAGTGTTATTGTGGCTGTGGGAGGGTGCAGTTGGGTGGATGGATAGATCCTGGATTTTGTAACGGGGGGATATGTGAGCACGAGGTGGGGGATGGCGGAATGCATGTGCTGGATACGAGAATTGCAAGACTGCGTCTCTTGGCGCTGTGAGGTGTAGGAAAGAAATTGAAATGGTCACGAGCCCTCCAGAAAGAAATAGGCACAATCTCCTGCTGCCCGGACCTTTCTGAACTTTTTGCACCGATATATCGCACGAAGATGGTGAGTCGAAGCAGATATGCAGATGCGAGTATATCGTCACCCTTGCTGGATGTCTACTTCCCGCCTTCTATAAGATGGATTATCTTCCCTGAAGATCTAATAGCCGTCCAAACGGATACGCGGAGGTCCTGCGCGACATCATGATGATCGTCCGGATATATATCCGTCTACCGATGCAGGGCATGCCCGGCAACCGGATAAACGGGGTCTGATATTGCCCAGCGGGTCTAACGACAGAAACAGGGAAATATATTTTATGGTACTCCGGTGGGCAGCACAACTTGGCACGCTAGCGAGCAATGCTACCAGATTGATGGAATACCGTCCATTTGAGAATTTATGGAAGTAGCATCAATCCAGAGCATCGTGTACGAGTCGGTCAAAAGGTAGTTAGACACAGTGGGCAATAGATTGACACAACGGCCTTCATGTAGCTTCAATAGGGGAATATTAAAACACCAAAACCTATATCAATCCCATAGTAAAATTTCCAAGCTGTACCTTACGCGCACATCTCCAAAATCTCCAGCACCTGCCCCTTCTCCCTCAACGGCACCGCATTCGTCGTGCACCACCGATCCCCCAAACTACTCAGCGCTAACCCCTCAAACCGCTCTCTCCCCACGCCCATCGCACCCAGGCTCCTCGGCATCTTCAACTCGCTAATAACCGCGTCCAAGCACTCCGACAACTCAGCCTCCCCTTTGGTCAGGCCCCGCTTCGACAGCGCCTCCGCGACCGTCGGCTCGGCCCATAGCACATCCAAGACGCGCTGCTGCTTGACCGGAATCTCCCTCGTGTGGACCGGGCTCTCCGCGTCCGCGGCATGGCGGGCATTGAACGCGCACACGGCGGGCAGGAGGATACAGCTCGTCTCGCCGTGGCCGACGCCGAGCGGTCCGAGCTGGTGGCCGATGCCATGGGAGGCGCCGAGGGGGGCGCCGCCCTTGACGGCCTGCATGGCGTCGCGGACGCCGAGCTGACACTTGAAGCGGGCGTCGAGGTCTGTGCCGTCGCTATCTCTGGCGCTGCGCAGAAGGCCGGGGACAAGTTTGCGAAGGCCTTCTGCGGCAGCGGCGTCTGAGGCGGGGGTGCTGAAGGGTGAGCAGATGGTCTCGACGCAGTGGTCGACGGCACGGATGCCGGTGCTGAGCCAGAAGCGGGGAGGGGTGGTGGTAGCCAGCTGGGGAGAGAGGATGATCAGGCGTGGGCCGAGCGGAGGGTTAGGGCCGAAGCCGTGTTTGTGTCGTGTCTTGTCGTGTGTGCCGCCTGCATGGTCTGAGTATTCCCCCCCGGAGAGGGAGGTGGGGATGGAAATTATGGGGATTTGTGGGGGCGTGAGGTCGGATCGGTCGACAGAGGGGTCGCGGTTGTTTGTGAGGTGCTGAAGCGAGGAAAAATCGAAAGCGTTGTTGGCAGTAGCCTTGTGAACGGCGAGCAGTCAGTATGAGACAAGTGACTCGAAGGACAAGTAGTGTTGCGAGACGGCCCACCTTCCACAGCAGGACAACAGAAGGTGACGAGCGTGATGAAGTTGCAGGACAGGTACAGTGGCCGCTTCTACATCAATTGACTGCGGTATCAACCTACCAGCGAGACTATCTTCGCGGCGTCTATCAGACTGCCGCCGCCTAGGGTGACCAGCAAGTCGACATCCAACTCCTTGACCTGCTTGGCGACCTCAATGCACTCAGACCACAAAGTATGCGATGTCATGCCTCTTCGCACACCAACAACCCGTGCTCCCAAGGCATCTTCAAGTGTTTTTACGGCGTTGGTGTTCTTAGATAGCGAACCCGAGGCCAGGATGTAGACGCGCACGGCCTTGAAGGTTTGTTCGACGTGCTTGGCGCAAGCAGCGGGGTACAGAAGGCCATAGCTGATGTAGGGGTATTCGTGGTCTGCGAACGCCTTGTGATACATGTCTTGAGCCATGGGGAGTCGGGGTTGTGTGCACCCTTAAAGAGGCTCGGGGCCCTGGATGTCGATAAATAGGATGTCCGGGCCGGGGGGCTCGGACTGTCGCGGGGCGTGGGGCAGGCATCGGGCGGGGTGCCGGTGGGAGGAGCCTGTGCTGGGTTGGACCTTGCGACGTTTCACCACACACCTTGGACCAGCTTCTTCGCAAACCACAGCATGGCCAAAATGACCAAAGCCGAGAGGACGCCCAAAGCAATCATGACTTTCCACCGCATCTCCAAGGCTTCACCAAGCTCCAGCCTCGCGATCTTGCGGTGTTTTTTGCCGACAAACCATCGCTTCTGCCCCTGCTTGTCCTTGGTACGCTTGCGCTTGCCCAGGTCGGCCTGGCCGTCGATGCCAGGAACACTGCCGTCGGAACCGCGCGTTTTCCCAGCGCTGGCGTCCTGCCACGTCGAATCGGCGGGGTCCTGGTAAGGCTGGGGATCCAGCCACTGCCAGGGTGAGAAGCGCGTCCACCACGAAGAACTGCGCGACGGCGGGTGCTCGGCGAGACGGTAGGCGCGGTTACGGCGGTCGACAATCAGCAGCGAGAAGATGAAGGACGCGAACAGGAGCGGCGTCAGGACGAGCTGTTGGGGGGTGCGTGTCAGCAACAGACAGCGGTGGAGTGAGCTCTCCGCAGGACAATGCACACCTTGCTGAGAAAAGGCTCTTCGGGCTCATCTTGCGAAGCATCGCAGTCGACGGATGCTGGTGAGGCCAGCGGCGAGGGAATGGGCGAATTGGCAAGATCGAGGAACGGATCAGGCTTTCGCGTCCGCTGTTTTGGCGGCGTTGCGGGCGGAGACAGACGGGTCCGAGGGGCATTTGACATGATTCTTGGAGCAGCGACCTTTCAGCAAAGATCATCGAAACAGGCGAACAGTCTTATGGTAGGTGTAGGCGCTCTGGGTGGATACGGATGCGGGCGGCGACGGCGACGGCGACGTCATTTTGGCTCACGGGCTCGCGGGTTGGAGCTGGAGCTGGATCTGGAGCTGGAGCTTGGATCTGTGTGGCCGAGTATCGATAAGGCGATGCGAATACGTGTCGCCCTCGCACGCGCCGTGTCGCGCCCTCGGTCTCGGTGCGAGCGCGAGGGCGATGGCATCCATGCTAGCCTGCCAGCCTGCGTGCGTGAAGGCTGCGAGTCAGGCGAAGACAGCCGTGCAGGTGCAACCCACAACGGCGCAGCGTTAGTCGGGGCCGGCTGTTCGTAAGAGCCCGCGCGCGCGTCTCTGGGTCCTCTGCCCCATGACACTTGCCCGCAACTGTTTCGAGGGACAGGAGCGTTTTAATATCAAAGGGCGGGCGCACAGAGGAATCGCTGGCTTGGCGTGCAGAATGCGGCCTGTAGCCTTACTCAAACGTGCGCCCGCACCCAACCGCCGGACGAAGGACGGACGAAGCCGCCGTCTCATCGCGCCCCGGGCAGCGCCGTCTCCGCTCCCGTCTCACTCTGCCCTCACCTAGCGTTCTCTGCCTTTCTCTCGATCACCTCATTCTCGCGTTTGTCATCGTGTGTCGTCCAGATATAATCGAGCCACTTCCAGGCTGTCCGGACCAAAGTTTGGCATTTCGTTCACGTCCCCGGCACTCACCACCATGACCCGCTCTTCGTCCGAAAGCGCGGTCCGCGATGCCGGCATCCGCAAAAAGATGCGAAAGGGCACCCACAGCTGCTTCGAGTGTACACCTCCCGCCCATCTCTTGCGCTCTCCAAGGCAAGGGACGGCGCCCAGCTTTTCGTCCGCCGCCGTCCCACCCCCCATTCGCCGAGTGTCAGTTGCCTCTTTGGGAAATCACTGACCTGTTCAAGGCCGTCGCCGCAAGATCCGCTGCATCTTTTCCGATGACCACCCCGGCGAATGCACCGAATGTTTCGCCCGCGGTTCCCGCTGCATCGACCAGGAGCACGCTGATCCCGAGGCCATCGTCGATAACCGTAAGAACCTCCGCGAGCGCGTCGCCAAGTTGGAGGCTTTGATCGAGTCGCTGCTTGACGATCGATCCTCGGCCGGCGCGGCCGAGACCCTGAGGAAGCTGGGTGCGGAGGTCAGCCCTCCCACGCCGCGCTCCGAAGGCTCGTCCACTACCCCCGTCCAGCAGACAGCCCCTGTCATGGCCATGTTTGATAATGACGTCGTACGTCTCCCTTCATCTGCCAGCCCATCTCAGTGCTGACTGCTGTAGTTGAGCCGTGGTCTTATGACGAAGCAAGCTTCCGACATTACCACGAAGCAAGCTTCCTCGGGCTTTCGTGCTTCCAGTGCTCAAGTCTACAGCTTCCCGGGCATAGAGCTGTCCTGTGAATGCGATGACATTGGCATTCCCAAGGTCAAGAAATCCAAGGAGAAGCGCACCCGAGAAACTCTGCTTTCCGTCCTCCCAAGCCGAGAGCTGGTCGAGAAGGCCGTCAATGAAGGCGATGAGCTGTGGCGCCTCCTGCGTCACAAATTGAACGGAACGACCCGTGGTAGGACCTTCCAGCAGTTTGCTACCCATGCTCTCGAGAAAGGCACCCCTCCGGAATTGGGTGTGTTCCTGCTTTCTGTTGGTGCTGCCTTGGACCTCAATAACATCGACCAAACCCTGGCATTGGTCGACGCCCTAATCATTTCAGACGATGAATACGCTGCCACCATTGAGGGTATGGAATGCTCTATCATGGTCGCCAAGTGCTACTCCGACATTGGGCAGCCACGTAGGGCATGGCTTACTGCACGCAAAGGTCTGATGTATGCCCAGTTAATGGTAAGATCCTCACTAGTCCTTGGCTCTGCAATCACTGATGAAATCCCCAGGGACTTCATCGGTGTCATGCCTCGAATGAGGTCTGGGACAGTATCTGGTGGGGTTTGTACCAGATGGACCGTTTCTTGAGCCTGATGCTTGGCCTGCCTTACAGCATCCCGGACGCCCACGTTGACATGCATGTGCACCGACAAGACGGAGAGCCAGGTCAACATCGGGAATTCTTACTCAAAATCTCCGTCCTGGCCAGCAAGGTCATCGACCGTACCCAGACCGTGCATGAACCGTCTCTTGCCTCCGCGCTCGAAGTTGACCATGAGCTTGATGCGCTCACCGAATCCATGCCGGCCGACTGGAGCGACACGCAAAACCAGATTTTAAGGTCAATCGACCCTGTGCAAATCATCTATTTGCGTGAAAGGCTTTTGGGCCAGATCTGTTACCAACAATTGCGGGTCTACCTCCACCTGCCGTTCATGCTCAAGTCCGCGTCGGCATCCAATGCGTCCAAGTTTGCCTACAGCCGCTCGACATGTTTCAGTGCTTCTCGGGAGCTACTACGTCTCTACCATTTCTTGCGCGGTGGTAATGGTGATCCTCTGTACGAATGCAAGGTCATAGACTTCCTTGGCTTCACCGCTGCCGTCCTGATCATGTTGGGCCTGCTCGGATACGCACGCGTCAGTACCAAAGAGGGTGCAGACGACTATCACAACGTCGTTCAGGAAGAACAAGACTGGCGGTTGATCGAAATGACCATGGACATCTTCGGCCGAGCCTCGACTGAGAAGGGAGGCAAAGTCGCCTCGCAAAGCTTGAAGGTGCTACAACAGCTCTCCAGCGCGAGGAGGTATCATATGGTGAACGAAGCTGAGGCATGTCCGGTGAGGGTCGTGATTCCCTACTTCGGCACCATCACCATCAGCAAAGGCAAGAAGTTTCACATCAACCAGGAAAACGCCCCTACAGCCCCGACAGACAGAACGCCGTCAAATGGAACGGCGCCCAGTGCCCCGGGAACGGGCCACAGCGCGTCCCCTTCTGTGAACCCGCAGCAAGGTTTCCTCCCATCTCCGACGCAAACAACCAATCAAAACTCATCGACCAACTCCATCAGCGGTGAATCCAACGGCGCAAATAACCCTTACATCGCCTACGATCCTTTCCTGTTCCCGGGACCTTTGGACCCCTCCGCCTCTGCGTGGCCGGCTGGACAAGACGGCATCGACAATTTGATGGGCATTGGCCACGGCGGTCCGTGGCACAATATAGCAGCCAATTTGGATATCGACCAGGATTGGAATTGGTTTATGACCGGAGCGCAGACTGGAGGTGCGCAATTTCAGGGTCAACAGTCGGCAGGTCACTCGACTTGATATTGGGAGGGGAGATGACGGACGGAGTTAGTGGATAATACCCAGAGTTTCATTTCATTGTTTCTTTCGTTTGTACAAGGGAAAATGAAAAATCTACCCTCTGCTGCCTCGATATGTTTATGTCTTCTGATAAGAAAATTGTCGGCGCTGATGGATAATGTCTAACGTTTACTTCTCGAATCCACCGGATCACCGTCATTTGAGGCAGTGCATGTAGTGCTGTGGATATATACATTACGAAATATTCATGGCCTTGAACGACTGCTTCAGCATGCACTATCCGCGTATTTTCTTTTTTTTTTTCTCGCAACATGCCGAAGCCCAGGGCCTCAGTCAACTGACGTTGCAAAAGTAATCATATGGGCAAGTGAGTGAGGTCCTGGCCATAGCAATGAAAGTGCGGGACCGGCCGGGCCCTACGCTGGGTATCGGCTTAGAGGAAGACTATACAGTTCGCAAAATCCGCTAAACGCTTTAGGAAAATCACAGGACAATATTAGGACTGAAAAGGTAATTGGCCAGAGCCGATCCCCCGGGCAGCCCTCAGTCTCTCGGCTTGCTCGGTCATTTCGGGGCCGGCAATCAGGCGCGCGGGATTTCCGGATTGGCGAATTGATTCGTCATCGAAGGATGGGCAACGACTTTCCTTTGTGAAGTCCTACCGGTACGTCGTATCTACATACAACAGCGCCAAAATACACCAACTAGCCAATCCACAACTACTTCATCCCCGCGTCCAGAAAGGGAGAGCTCCACAATCGGATCAACCACCAACACGGCGGTCTTGCCTCAAACACCAACAACACCGACAAACACCAGCCATGGTCTCCGCATCCTCAGCACCACAACCTCAACCACAACCACAACCACAACCACTGCTTCCCCCAACCTTCCGCGCCTGGCAATCTTCCCACCCCATCTCACCTTTCTCCGCCTCCCTCGCCCTCCACCCGGCCCTCCCCACGCCTTCCCCCTCCTCACTGCCCCCCTCCCACCTCCTCGTCCACATCCTCTCCGCCGCCATCAACCCTGTCGACCACAAGCTCGCCTCGCTCGGCCCCTTCTCCCGCCTGACCTTCTACCGCTCCGGGCCTTACGCGCCCGGCATCGACTTCTGCGGGCGCGTCGTCGCCGCCTCCGCCACCGCCGCCTCCGCCACCGCCGCCGCCAGCACTTCTTCGCCCACCCCACCCCCCTTCCCGCCCGACACCCTCATCTTCGGCACGCTCCCGCCACAGCCCCGGCCCCCGTTCGGCACGCTCAGCGACTACACCGTCGTGTCGGCGG
>JAJJID010000502.1:0-26752 GCA_022204955.1 Macrophomina pseudophaseolina
CCTACCATCCGCTGTTATCCTTTTTTCCCCCCTCCTTTGCTTGGCTGTCTTCTAGTTTGCCCCTTCCGTTTCTTTCTTTCTCTCTCTCTTTCTCTCTTTTTTTTCTTTTCTTTTTGTTTTGGTTGGTGGGATCTGTGAAGAGGGGAAGACATGTTCTGGCCCGACGGCTAAATGCGGCTGGTAGGTTCACGCCGGACATGATGTTACTTCTCTACCTTCTTAGTTCCTGTCGAGCGAATTTTTTTGAATTTTTTTTTTAGCTCCACTAAGGATATACGTACCGCGGTCCAAGAATCACGGAGGGCGGGAGTACTTCGTTTCCGTCTTCTCGCTCCTTTCCTCCGGAAAAAATAAATAAAAAGAGGAGGAGGGGGCGGGGGGTAGGGGTGGGGGTGGGGGTGGGTTGAGGCACGAGTGCAGTTTCTGCGGGGCCGAGGTGGAAGACGCACGAGGCTTCATCTTCCGACTGATGCGTTGGGCGTCTGTGATAGACAGAACAAGAGGTGGATGAGACGGCTAGAGAAGGTTGCGTACCCTCTGGTGTAGGGGGAGGAAACGTGGGGCATTGCTTTTTTGGCTCTCTGTCTGATTTTCTTGAATGCTTGCATGTGATATTTTTTCTTCTTCTTCCCCTTCTTTCCAACGCGTAAGCTAGAGGTTATATCCATGATATGACGAATTACAAAAGAAACATTGTTGGGCACTGAGCTGTAATCGCCTGAGCGCCTCGCCATACTACGCTCTCGTTTCTTGTACGTAAAACGTGGCGAAGCGTGAAATAGGCGATTTGTCGAGTAGATAAAACTGACGGGATCCCTTGTGAATGCGGTGCTTCACGGCATCTGTGAGGAGGATTGTGAGCTCAATGGGAAGGCAAATTAACTAATCGAGGACTTGACTGGTGATTTGATCCTCAGTCTATACATCTTCTGAGACACACTTCTTGACTGTGTCGCGTTTATGTAGTGAGTAGAGATTCGCGTAATTTTGCATGCTTGATGTCTGATATTGATTTCATTTACTGAATCACGCACTCCACCTCCTTAAAATTCACAGAGCGCGCATACTACTGTCTTCCTCTCTCATCCTAGAGAAGCTACTATCTCCCTAGTTTGTATAGCCAGGAAGCACATCGCGTGCTTTTGGCTCGCAGAGAACGTGTTGAAAGACATATTTCAGCTCTATTTTCAAAGAGTTATCTGAGTACATAACGCTGCCGAAGACACCAAAGCGTTCCTACACGCTTAAAGATCTCCGCATGCGTAAAACGAGACCTCCGGGCCTGATCTATTCGCGAGGAATATAACATCTCTATCCACTCTCCATCATTTGTAAAGCAACTGGGTATATCCAAAACGACTTCCATAACTCCAAACCGCGCTGTGAGCTTGTTTCTGCGTCCCCAATTGACCCTCTTGATATCGCGCTTTCCAGCTCTCTGCAAAGAGCTTCATCCGACGCCACAATTACCCACCTGCCCTACCACAAGCCGATCAACCGGCCCTCTTAATCTTCGGCGTCGGCGTCCACCTCACCTTCTCCTTCTCCCTCTCCTTCCTCAATGGCGTCGCCGCGCCCGCGCCCCACGCGCCGAACCCGCCGCCCTCCCTCCTCGGTGTGCCCACTTTCGCGAACAGCCTCTGGGCCGCGGGCGTCAGATTATCGGCTCTCCGCGCAACCACCGGACTGCTCGCGAACTTGGGCGTCGGGGTCTTCCCCGCCGATTCCCCCTTTAACGCCGCGAGCCTGCTTCCTCCACCACTTGCCGCCCCATCCCTCTTCGCCTTGGCCGTCTTGTCGACCAGGCGGTGGTGCAGCGCCTCTCTCTTGCTCGCCTGGGCGATGGTGAACGGGTTGGGGGAAGCGTCGGCAGTGGCGCCCAGCCGCTGGAGCAGCGAGCTATCGAGAAGGCGAGGCTCCGGCTCGGGCTCCGGGTCCTCCTCATCAACAAACGCGTATCCGTTCACGCGCGGCGTCTCGCTGCCCGCATACGCCGCCTCCGACGGCGCGGGCCGGGGGCGGCCGCGGATGGCGTCGTTGACGGCTGACAGCGACGGGGAGGCCGGGACGCTGTTCTCCAGCGGACCCTCCGCGCTGGAGGTGGGCAGGCGGGTGTTGCCGTAGACGATGGCCTTGGGCGGCGCGGCGCTCGCGTCCTGCGCGGCCTGCGCGACGGTGACGAGTTCGTCCTCGATCGAGTCCGGGGTAAACATCAAAGGATTTTTGGGCGGCGCGGGGCGATGGTCCGGCATGGCCTTGCGCGTATCCGCATCCCTCTCTGTCTCGGGATTGCGCCTGATGAGGGCGCGATCGTTGTTGCGCACGCTCGGCCCCCCGTGCTCCGCCTCCGCCTTCAATAGTTTCTGCTCGCGCTCGCGGTACGCGATCTGGCGGCCGGACGCGATCTTGTTGTTGTCCCACAGGAAGCGGTACTTCTCGGCGCGGCGGCGGTTCTGGCGGTCGAGCAGCTCGTTGAAGCTCTCGTTATCCTCGGACGTGTACTTGGCCTGGAATGCGTTCAGGCTCATGCCGCGCATCTCGGCGCGCTGCCTATCGCGCCCCTCCTCCTCTTCGCGCGCCCGCCTCTCCTCCTCTGTCTCTCCTCCTTGCCCTCTGTCTCCTCCGCCCCGACCCAACGGCGTCGCGGGCGTCTCCCCACCCCATCCCCTCGGCGTCTCCGCCGCTGCCGCCCTCCCTCGCACGCCCGGCGTCGAAGGCGTCCCCCTCTCAAACCCAGTCCCCCTCCCTCTGCCCCCAGCTCCGAACCTCCTCCTCCTCCCATCCGGCCCGGGCGTCATGACCTGCTCCAGCCTGCCCGCGGCGTCGCTGATCCAGGCGGGGTCGCGGCTGTCGAGGGCGTCGAGGAATTCGGTCTGCGCGCGCGTCTCGAGCAGGCCCGGGAAGAAGTCGCGTGCGATGATGTGGTCGAGGGCGGAAGTATACGTGTCCTCATCGAGGACCTTGGGGGGTCGCTTGATGCGTTTGGTCAGCGGTTGGCTGGGAGGCGGCATAAGGGCGGTGTCGTCGCTCGCGGGGCGTTTTGTGAGGGCGGTGGATGGGGTTGAGGACGCCATGGCAGGTGCGTGTGCGCGCGAGGGATGGTGCCTATATGGTTTTCGGGAGGCGAATTCGTGTCGGCGGTTGGCGTGCAGTTTGAGTGTGAGACGTCGGTTGAAGTGAGCGTGCGGTGGTGGGCGGAAGTGGAGTGGAGGGAAGGGGAGCAGGCTGCAGCTCCGTCGCCCCAAAAAATGCGCGTCATTGCGCGTGTCAGCCCTACGGCAGAGACACAGCGTCTCCCACATTTTCCTGCGCATCCACCTTCAGCAGCAGCCATTGGATTCTCCAACACTCGCAATCGATCTCGCCACCTCGCGCCGTCCAGTCTCCAGCATCCCCGCAGCGCCCGCGCGCCGCACGACCAAGCCGCCCCTCCACATCCGCCGCCGAGCCTCTCTTCTTTTCCCTTCCTTCCTTCCTTCCGCCAGCCGCACTCCGCCGCACTTCGCCGCAAACCACCTCGGCACCCACCCAAAACGCAGGCCAACCACCCCGACACCGTCACCAAACCATGCCGCCACCTCCTCTCCCGCTCTCGCGCCCCCTCACCAATCTCCCCAGCACCACCACATCCTTCACCTCGACCGCGTCAACCACCTCTTCCACAGCCGCCCAGACCCTCGCTACCCATACGCTCCGTCACAACCGCTGGACCTACATCCACCTCTCGCTGCACGCCAACGCCGCCAGCGCGACCTCTCCCGCGCTCGACGCCCTCACCCTGTGCCAACACCTCACCGCCGCGTTGACGCAGCACCTGGGCCAGCACGGCGCCGCGACGCCGGTCGACGTGCTCAAGATAAGCGGCGACGACGCGTGGATAAGGGTGCCGTCGGAGGATGGCGCGGGCGTGGTCGCGGCGATAGGGGCGTGGGTAGGCCTGCCGGGCCTGTCGTCGGCGGGGAGGGGGGCAAGTGCTGGCGGCGGCGGCGGCGGCGGCGGCGGCGGGGAGCTGGAGAGGAGCAGGATAGGGATGGTGGTGAGGGGGTGGGGGGAATGGCTGGGGGCTGTGAGTGGGGTGATGGGGGCCGATGGGGGAAGAGACGTCTTCGTGGGATGAGAGAGTCGGAAGGAAGACGGTGTGGGCTCGTTATGCGCCCTTCCTTCGGAAGCAGAGCGGAAAGGAGAGCGGAAAGGAGAAGGAGGAGCATGAGCAGTGTGAGGAGGATGAGAAGAATTGGGAATGGAGCCATATGCGAGCAAAAGCGTGAGCAGATATCTTGTTCGCATACTATGCGGCGTCGACTTCTCCGTTCATCTAACGACCCTTAAACCTTTGGTGCTTGCCTCCGTCCCAAGGAGAGGAGAAAGAGAAAGGAAGCGCCGGCGAGGAGGCAGTCTACCTACCGTTGCTCTAGCTCAGCACGCTCTGGGTATCGAAACGAAATACGAGGTGGGCGTGGATTGCCGGCTGCGAATACCATGTACGGGAGGAACAAAATCATGAAGAGACTCAGTCAAACTCTGGAGGTAGAGCTCGATATGAGAAGCTATGGTTACCTCAAGGGAGGGCACTTTTGAAGTGGATGCACAAGGGAAAGAATGCAACATGACAGTCACAGTCAAATATATGGCACTGAGAAGAGTTCGGTTGAGATAGCATTCGAAGGAGAACCCGCGCAGCCATGAATACAGGATAAATGGCGGGGTCGGAAAAGAGACAATGAAGTATAAACTCCCTATCAATATCCCATAAGTTCATGAGGTGAACTCCGCAAGGCAAAAGTAAGCCATAAGAGAGACTTTACTTTTTTTTTCACCCTACTCCGCCCTCTAGTAGCAACACCATCTTTTTCTCTCAAGAGACCCAAGAATCTCCGTAGACGACCTTTTTCACAGGCCTCTCCCTCAATCATCGTCCCCTCATCTGGGAGGTTTTCTAACCTCCCCTGGCAGTTTTAGAAATTGCGGAGGGTACCAAAATCGCCAGAATGCCCCATGACTCTCCTCTCCGGTCCTTAGTTGCTCTTCCTCGAATCCAGAATAATCCGCAGAGAGAACCTCCCCAGAGAGAATTTGAATCTCTAGCCGAAAGAAATGACCTTAGTGGATCATTCAATGCATACCAAACAAGAAAAGTGGGAATCCATGACTAGAATATTTAGTAGAAAGACTCGACCATGGTCTCCTTGTTGGTGGTGTTGATGGCGCCGGGGCCCATGCCCTCGCCGAGGCGGAAGACGGATTCGATGACCGAGAGTTCTGTTGCCGTGGTGTCGAGACCTATTTCCCGAATATCGTCAGCAACAGCGTTCCACCTGCAAAAAAAAAAAAAAGCCCATCTCAGAGTTCTGTAGGAAGTGGACTCCACGCACCAGTAACAGCCATCCAATCATTCACGACCATGCCCGCGCCGACGACCGACGAACCTCTGTTGACGCTACCGGCGACGAGCGGCACCTGCAGCAAGCTGGACAGCTCGTCCTGGTCCTGGATCGACGTCTTGGGGTGCACGATGCCGCCTTGGTTGCTGAGCGACATGTACGAGCCGACGAGCACGTTGTCGGCGATGGTTTGGCGGAAGACCTCGACGCCCAGCACATCTGCGATTCTGGTGAGGTGAAAAAACCCATGTCAGCTTGTCTTCGTCCTTGTCCACAGTCATCCGTCCAACACCCGTTGCTTCTGGGCACACGCAGCCATGACGACGCTCGCGTCCCACAACTTCCGCAATGCGCTCGCTGGCCTCCCAAAACGCACCCCACCCCCCCGGGGTTCCTCGCCCGCACCACCGGAAACCCAACAAGGAAAACAAGAGAGCAGGGCACACTCACATTTCCTCCGTCTCCCTCTCGATATCCGGATGCACCAGGGCCACATGATCGTTGCAACAAATCACATTGCCCAGCGCGCTGAGCCTCTCCTCAATGCGCTGAATCTTGACCTCGTCGGGGATGCTGTTGCGCAGGTGCTGCAGCTCCTGGTCGGTCGTGCTGGTCGGCACCAGCAGGCCCTTCCTGTTGCCGGCCGTCAAGCGGCCGACGATGCGCGTGCCGGCGATGGTGGCGTGGCAGATGGGGATGACGTCCTGCAGCTCGGCCTCGAAGACCGAGTAGAAGTTCTCCGACGCGCCGACTGCGACGAGCGCGTAGGAGTTGGTGAGGGTCGAGAAGACGCCGACTCTGCCGTTTTGAGAATGCTTGTGTTAGCGCGGCGTGTTTTTGCGTGCTTGCATTATTTTTCTTCTTCTTGGGGGGGCGGGGGCGGGGGAATTGGAGGGATTGGTGGAAGTGAGGGTGTGGCTTTTTTTCCCAACCTCCCTCGCTGCGGGCAAGAGAGCATGTCGCGTGCAGAGAGGGACGAGACGAGAGGGCGAGAGAGCTTGATGGCAAGAGCAACAGCGTGGGGGCGAATGCGCACTGTGTTGCGCTGCGCTGCGCTCCCTCCGAAAACTTCACCCCGCTCGCGTGCTCGCTGGCTGCGGCCGGCCCTGCATGGCGGGGCAAAAGAGAGCAGGCAGCAGAGAAGAGAAATGCAGCACGTACTCGTTGGAATTCTCGAATTGCGCGCGGACCGCCATGGTTTCAGGAAAAGGTCTCTTCTCTTCGTGTGTTCGAAAGTGTCTGCTCGGTTCGGAGTAATGTGGCCTGAGAGGCTGGAAGTGGTGTCGTTGGCGGGGGTGGAGGGGGAGGTGCGTGTTGCGTGCAGCGAAGAAAGGATGTCTTTTGCAGAAGGTTTTAATGACGATTTCAGCGTGCACCCTTGCGCTCTTCTTCTTCTCCGCCGCATTTTTCCCGGGCGGGCAGCGGATCGCCTCCGCCGCCGCTTTGCGTTGGGCCCCATGCACGCCACCGGACGGACCCCTCTCGATTCTCGCATGTGCCCACTCACACACCAGAATCTGTCACACACGCGCGCGCGCAAATAATGAGTCACTGGCCGCTGATGATGGGAGCCTGAGGCACAAGCCTCGGGCAATCCTTCACGCTAGCTGATTCTCGGAATAATGCCAACGAGACAGCCGAATAGAGGCGCCAGTCCTCACGATGGTTCATCATGACGCATGAGTCACTCGCATTGCACCGCCACGTCTCTTGCCCCGAATAGGAAATACACCATTGTCGCCTGGAAGAGTCACCATGCATGCTAGCACGAGCCCCCTTTTTTCCTTCTGTGAGCCTCGAGTTGTCAGCCTGATGCAGCACCACAACATCGCCCCTGGCAGTTTTGCATGACTCTGTGCGGATTCAGCAGCTCTCCATCTTGAACAAGGGCTTCAACTCATCATGAGTGTCTCCGACACGTTATGAACGCTTTCGCAATCGAGTCTCGCATGAACAAATTAATAGGAATCGACGCGTTGAACGACTGCACGCTGCAAACCTGTCCTATGCCAACTAAAACCCCTTGTGCAATAAACAGACTCGCTTCGATGGTGTAGAACGCCGTTTGAATGCACAATGCCCGATGCGCCCTTCTGCCAAAATAGAGAAAGGAAAAAGGTGTTATACGCGCATGGGGGGTTGAAAAAACGTAAAGCTGTGTACCAAATACTTCCTCCTGGCTCTTTGAATCCACATATTCCCAACCCATCCGAAAAAGGAGCTCCAATCAGAGCATCATTACCACTGCAGACCAAAGTATCACCCCCATTCTTCCTCCTATCCCTCCTTTAGGCATATTCAGTGCCTTTTCGGTCCCGTATACGGTCTGAACTCCGTCCCGGGCGCTGTGTTCTTCCATCGTCTTCTCCCCCCCTGCCCGCCGCGACCACCTCTGTCACTATTCCCACCAACTCCATGACCTCCATACTGATTCTGTTGCTGACTGAACGCCGGCGGATGCTGCGCCGGCGGACTGCCGGGGTAAGGATTGCCCGCTTGACCACCAGGTGGGCCGCCGCTGCCGCGTCGGTCGATCGTTGCGGGCAGTATCGGTTGTCCGCCGTACTGCGTGCCGTAGTGCTGCTGGGGCGGACCTTGGGGCGGCGGAGGTCCAGGCTGCTGGTGCGGCGGAGGCGGATGGCCTCCTGGCGGTGGTGGGGGAGGACCATATCCACCCTGCGGTGGATAGGGCTGCGACGGCGGTGCGTATATAGATTGGTAAGGCGGAGGGCCTGGTGGACATGTGAAAGGCGGTGAGACGAATGGCACTGCGCTGAGATGGGGATTAGGCGAAGGGTAGCTCTGGTTGTACGGACCTGGTAGCGGAGGCGGCGGGCCGTACGGCGGAGCATAGCTCGGGTACGACTGAGGCGGAGATGCCGCTGATTGTTGCGAGAGACGCGCCTGCGACTCTGCCGTCCATCCCTGGTGCTTCAGAAAAGCGTTTTGAGGAGGGTTTGAGTCAGGGCGGAATGGAGGCGTAGGTCCATGTTGAGGAGGCACCGCAGCTCTCCATCTGTTCTGCCGCTGCTCAAGACCCTTATCACGGCTGTTGGTTCGCTTCGGTGCTTCTACTGGCGACCGCGCCGGAGGATGGGTCACCGGTTGAGACACCACACTGGCCGCACCGGAAGACCGCCGAGAGCCTGCAGCATCGTTAGAGACTGAAGCTCTCGAGGCGGGAGGAGCCATTTCGGGCCGCTCCGACAGCCTTTCATTGCTACTGGTGGCAATCGTAGGTGGAGTAGTCCCTGAAGGGCTCTCCGTTTTGCGCGGATAGTTCGACGGGTTTAAAATCTGTCGGATCCTTGCCAATGGCGTCTTGTCAGCGTTCTGGGGACTTGAGGGCCTAGACTTGTTGCCAATAGTAATCGTATCCCAAAAAGTCTTCCGCGCTGGTGGCGCATCTTGCCTGGTAGCCTCTGTCGGTGCCGTAGTCGGGCGTGGCTGTGCAGTGCCTAGAGGATCAATCCTCTTGTCCGGCTCCGAGAGCGTCGAGATGTACGACTCCTGAGCCCGCTCGTTACGATCGATAGGCTGTGAAAACTGCTGAGCCAGCGGACTGGGGTGAGAAGGATCAGAAGGCTGAGCAGATAGACGAGGCAGTTCGGACGGCGGAGCCGATGGGGTTGACGAAGGCGGCGGCAATGGCTGCAGAATAGCGGGTGGCAATGCTGAAGGACTGGGTGAGATGAACGGGACGATCTGTGGGGGCGGATCGTCACCCTTGTTCAGTAGGTCCATGATCCGATTCGAGGAGACGCTTGGCTGTCTGGGTGGATGTGGCTCAGCCACAGCCTCTCTATCTGCCCCATTCATCATCGGGCTCTGAGATACCCTTGTCGTCGGTACATCAGGGGTCGGTGCAGCAGGTGTCGGTTCAGTGGTGGTCTTTCGAGGGCTTGGATCGCGAGTCTCTGTTCCAATTGACATTGAAGCCGACATTGCTGAACCAGGCTCCATAGGTTCGACAGCATCATCGAACCCGACAGGAGCAGGGGTTGAAGTTCTGGATCGGGCAGGGGCGCGTGCGGGTGTAGATCTCGCCGAATGGCCTCCCCGGCCTCGACGACCACGAGCAGACTTGGGGGTTGCGGTAGTTCCTCTTGGTGGAACGCTTCCCATCCTGGGCGTGCTAATATCAGCTGCGGGCGTGCTAAGAGGCGTACTCCGCTCCTCGTACTTGCGCTCCTCGACCCTAGCGGGGAGGGGAGCCGGTGGAGGCGGAGGAGGGTTCTCAATGGCAGATACGAGTAACTGGAGACCCGTGGCATCCTCGTTTGGCAGCGGCTTGATAACAGGCGGGGCAGTCCCGTTCTCGACGGCGTCGCAGGCTTGAGCTAATGCGTTTGCGTTGTATATTGCCAGAGCGTAGTCTCGCGCATCCGCATTATATAAAGCGAACTTCTCTCGGGAAGTGATATCGGCCTTGTTAAATTCTTCCGAATTCTTGTCCAAGTAATTGTTTGTTCTTTTCTTGGAGAGTTCGCGAAGTTCAAAGTCATCCAAGAGCTTGTCTGTCTCGAGGTAAAACCTGCTTCGTGAGTCGGACTTGGGGTCGAGAAAACCAGTTGGCCGCCACTTGTACTGCATCCCACGCCGACGCGGCACAAGACCGTCCTGCATGATCGTTAGGGTGCGAAACCTGAATGATGGAAGATGTAAATACCTCATCGTCAGTTGCGTAGCCATCCTGCTGTTGCTTGTCAGCGTCCCGCAGGATGGATAACAGTCTGTACTGGCACTGGATGATGTAGTCTTCCTGAAGACCGACAAATGTGTTCTGCAAGATGTCAGCGTTTGTAGCTATGTAGTAAGAAGCAGAACGCACCGTGTATTGCGTCTCGACGATACCGTGCTCAGCTGTCTTGCGCCGCTCGACGTGCTCCTTTGAGATAGCCAGCTTGCGATCCAGATATGCGATCCGTTCAGCAAGCTTAGCATCAAGCGCAGCCTTGACAGTCTCATATTGATCACTTTGCTCATGAGCCTTTGGGTCCTCTTCAACGTCGTTGATGGCACGGTCGGCAAGCTCGGCAAGCACGGGTTTCAAGACCTTTACCACAGCGCGGTATGCTGTCTTCAGTTGCAGCTGTCTACGAAGATCAGCCTCTACACTCGGATCGGCATTGGGTGCCCTCCTCCGGCCGGGCAGGCGCTTTGGCTGCTTGACTGGGCGTTCACTACCAGCCTGCTGATCGTCTGAGAGGTGGTCGCGGTCGGGCAAACCAGCAGACGGCGGAGTCGAGGTGGCATCGGTCTGGAAGCTTGCATGGGTGGACAGGGTCAGTCCGCCACGACCACCTCTGCCTCTACCCCGTCCTCTGCCGCGCCAGCCGCCGCGGGCACGCTTACGAGGCGGTTCGGGGTCGGGGTGATTCGAAGTTGGCCCGGGCTGGTCGGCATCTTCTGGTGACGAGGCGCCGTTGACTCCGTTGGTGTGAGGGTGAGGCGGATGCTGCGATAGTTCGATGCCGGCAGAGGAGCGTTTCCGCTTATTGCCGTTTTTGGAAAGCTCCAGGGAATCCTGGTCGTGGTCCTGTGACGAGGTGTCCGAGTCGGGAGCACCCGGCACGTCGACATCCATGGCGTCGCGGTCCACATCACGGCGTTGGAGGTGGAAATCGTCGGCCTCGGCGGAGGTGTCGCTGCTCTGCGAAGAGCTGGAAGCATGCTGGTCACGGTCAATTTCGGCTTCGTCGGGCTGTTCGGGCTGGTCATTTAGGGAGCTGCGACGGCTGCTGCTCGCTTCCGAGGAGACAGTCGAGTCAGTGCCCTGGGTCGAAGCAGCCTTGCCAGCAGCGCGGGTTGTCATATGCAATGCCTCAGTTGGCTGGCGCCTGGTTGGCTTTGAGGGCGTCAGGCTAGCGCCTCGCGTACTGGGCCTGCGTAACCGCGTTTCCGGCGATGTGGCTGGCCGCGACGAAAGGCGTCAATGAAAAAGTCTGCGAGAAGGGAGAAGACTAATAGCTGGGCGAGATACTGACCTTGCTTGGACAGCTCGGGACTGCGCGAGGCCGACTTGGCGCCGCCTCGTCTGCGCTTCATGGTGAGATGGTGATGGTGGTAGTGGTGGTGGCTAGTGGTGTCAGGATTGGTACGGGATGCGGCGACCATGTGGAGCGATCGGAGACGCCGCCAAACTTACAGAAAAATGAAGAAAAGCAGTCAGAGTAAGGAAATTGAACAGGCGGCGGCAGCTCTACGAGGCTGCGATCATCCGACTGGCGGGCGCGGCGACAGGAGTGGGCGTGCGGTAGCCCTTGCCAGCCGCCACAACAGTAAAGAAAGACTATTGCAAAGCTTGCGCGGCGACTGCGAGGGTCAGGAAAAGAGCAGATGCGGGGGCCCGCGCATCAGGCGGATATGCGATGCTGGGCGGATGCTGTGGTAGTAATGGTCAGTCGGCTCGAGGACGCGCATGGTCGATTGAGCGGATGGACGGCGGCGGCGGCGCGGGCGAAAGCCATGGCACTTGCAACTTACAGGAGGATGGAAATCAAAGAGCACGCGGGCCGGACGGCGAGTCGCTCGGGCGGCCCAGACGGGCTGGCGGGGGGCTGCGGCGGTGGTTGATGGAGGGTTTGGGTGAGAAGCAGCAAGATGCAAAATGGTGCTCGTCTCACGAAGGGGACGGCCCGGCGGCGGCAACAATAAAGACTCGGGGCAGCAAGCAGCGCAGGCCGGCGGACGGCAAGCAGCGCTTGTCAGCAGGGTTCGGGGGATGCGGCGATGCGCTGGATGGGCTCAGTCGAGCCGCGCGTGTTGTTTCTTCTCTATCCAGACTCTCAAATGAACAACCTGACAAGCAGCGAAGCACCAGGCCCCGACACACTAGCCCCTTTAGCCCTAGCCAGTGCCCAAAACGTCAGGGAGAGCACGCGAAGCTCGGATTTTTGGCCCAGCCCGCCAGCCCAGCCCAGTAGCAGCGCTGCCATTTTGCCTCGCTGCCGTGATGTTGTGCCTGCTCGCCCTGGCGCCTCGAGCGCGCTGCCATCGACCGCTGCAGTCCCTGCGCAGCCAGGCGTCACGGGCCGCCGCCCTGCGCTGCACGCTCCCGGCGAGAACTGGCCCGGCATGTTCTAAGGGGACCGTCCATTGCCACCAAAGTCTTCTGCAGCCACCGCCCTCTCGCCCTGCTTGCTGTTGACGCTCGCGAGCCCACCATCCGCCGCAGTCCAACCCCCGCCGCAGTTGCGCACCTCCTTCGACTGCGTGCGCCGCGTTTGTTTGTGCTGCTGAAAATAAACCCCGCGCGCTCCGTTGGTTGACCGCCCCCAGCACCCGACCATTTCCACCACTCCCCGGTAAAAGCATTCCAGCCGCCTGCCTGCCTGCCTGCCTGCCTATCTGTCCTCGACGGCTGCTTGCTCCTCGCTCCCCCACCTGCAGCTTATAAAAAAAATAAAAAAAAGGTAATCGCAGCAAACCGCGAACCATGCTCTGCAAAGCACCTACGAGCCTGGATGAATCCAGCGATTCGCCGATGATCTGCTGCCAAATCTGACCCTTAGTGATCCCCCGGACACATCCGCGCGCCTGGAAATGCAAATGAGCGTCATGGCCATCTGTGCTCCATGCCCGTCCTTTTCTTCCATCGCCGCCCTTTCTCTCTGCGTATTTGGGAATGAGGCGCTGCCCGCAATCGACAAGGCGGCCGCTCCGCAGCATATTCATTTGCATGCCTCAATCTCCCACGCGCATCCCCTTCGTTCGCCCTGTTTGCCATCTCTCGCTTCGGGCGATCGGTCATCACCCCGACGCTCCCCGGAACAAACTTCATCCAGATTTCAAGACAGAGTTCAACGGCGCATCTATCAGCGAACAGCGCATCTATCAGCGACCGCCACTCCCTCCGTCATCTTCTCAAGTCATTCCGACATCGTGCATTGTTGCGCATATGCTTCGAGCAACATTTTCTTTCCTCTCGTCATGGGATCAGTCAGCTCCTATCTGCTAAACGTAACGTGCAGCTTGCCCATATGAGGTAGTCGTAAGCAAGATATTGCAGCGATGATGCAAGGTACAAGGTTACAGGCTCTCCCACAAATGAAGCTACACCAGGAACGGAGAGGAAAGCAAAAAAAAAAAAAACCGATAATCTTCCCAACAAACAACCAGAGCCGTTGATCTCATTATACATGTTCACATATTGCTACTCGCTCAACCAATAAAGTCAGTATTTGCCAATACAGCATGAACTGCATGTAAGCAATCCAACTTCGCTGAACAGGGTAGGATTACAATCAGCAAGAGGGGGAAATACAGTGCTCCGCGCGCTTCTGTCAATGTTTTGCACCAGGCTGCCGGATCTCCCATTATGCAGCATCCATCTTCCCCGCCCAAGAATGGTGCGGCCCCAGTGGTCTCCTCTGATCCAGCTCCATACCTTGTCACCGAAATAGCCACTATGGACGGTGCGTAGGAGTTTCCGTTGGGCGGATTCTGCCCCGACTCCGCAACGTGACGCGACTCGCAGCTAGCATGCGCCCTTCAACGACGAGCGACGAGCGACGAGCGGTGATACGAGTTCGGATCTTCTGCCATGCGCCTCCTCCACACGGCGACGCGGGGAAACCACGCCAATCGCCGCACCAAGCACGCCCGCACGAGCACCAACAAGCCCAACAGCCCCCCTCCATTCCTACTTGGCGCTTGCATCCAATGAGCCCTGTCCCGTCTTGCCCTGCCTTGCCCTACTCGGCTGCACGACTGCCGAACCCCCCATCCCCTCCCCGCAGTCTGTCGAGCACCCCGTCAAAACAATAGTCCCAATTAAAACCCCCGCCGCTTCCGCGTCAAACCTGGAACCAGTAATCAACAAATGAACCATGTGCTGCTCCTTCCACTGTCGTCTCGGGCCGAGCCAGGGTCCTGTGCAAAAGGTAGGGGTGGAAACAACCCATGAACGAAGCCCACTTTTTATTTTTTTTTCCAAGCTTAGATCCCATGGTGAAATCGATGCAGACCCTTAATCTAGGGACGCCTGGAATCTACCCCCACCAGGAACGATGCGAAACGCGTCCAGACAATCGCATTGTTCCAGGGTGTTTCAAACAAGTCTTCTTCTTTCCTTGATGGTGAGCACGACACCGTCGCGAGTGCTCACCTCAGTTCCAGAATGTTTCAGTCTTTTGTTTGGCACAGGTGATTTGATGATAGTGATGGTAGCGGCATTTGAAGGACCGACCCTTTCCTGTATTTTTTTGGGGGGGCAGTGTATGTGTGGTCTAAATGATATTCTCTATAATAACTAACAGAAAATTTTTTGCCGCCTCGCTATGGAATGTGCGGCTTTTCACTTTCATCGTAAACGTGTCCTGCCCCCACCTCTCCCAGACTAGGAGATATGAGCGCCAAAAAAAAAGAGATAGACCCAATTAAAGACGCCACGCCAGCCACCCAATTCAGACATTAGCGGTCGTGCAGTCCGGCTGTGTGTGAGAGTGACATGAGAGAGCCTAAAGAAAAACCAAGATGTTTTCGCTGATGAAGAAGAGATGAAGAACAAAAAGGCGGAAGAAGAGACAGTAATGGACAAAGACACCATGCTTGCCTCAATCTTTGCCCTATCTGCCTTACCACACTATTCAGTGGGCACCAAACGAACCCCCCTCGCGCATACATACACCAAAAGAAAGGGTATCAAATTCAGTCGCGCAAAAGTAGGATGGACGAGAAGCGCAGAAAAGTAGAGAAAGCAAGACCATCAATAAGCGTCGTGATCGCTCTGGCGACTACTTGTCGCCCTCAGTATGCAGGCTGACCTTCCGCAGGTCAGTCGAGCTGACACGCGGGCTGTCGCAGAGGATGAAGTCCGGGACGGGTGGGGTGATTTCGCGGGCAGGAGGGCTGGGGCTGCGCAGGCTGTACATGGAAGCGTTGCTCCTGATCGACTGGCTGTCGAAGTATGGGCCGCGGGTGCGGCTGTTTGCGCGGGACCGCGTCGTCGGCGGGCGGGCAATCACCTGGCCGCTGTATGGCGAAGCAATGACGACGGTGCCGGGCGTGGCGGCAGGCGGTGGGTGCGGGCTGTCGGAGCGGAAGAGAGGGTGGACATTTGCATCGTCAATGTTGGTGGGGGTGCTCGGTCGCGAGGAGTGCGGGCTGTTGGTCATGAATGCCGGCGCCGGTGTTGGGAGATCCTCAAGATTCAACACCGGGCTGGGTGGGAAAGGACCATCAAGCACGCGTGCTGGTGAGACAGGTCGGCTACCAGGAATGGGATCGAGGCGGGTTCCTCTACCAGGAGCGAACAACCTGAGAGAGTCCAGCCCTGACTGTGTTGCGATATCGCGTGCTTGTTGATCAACGCTCGATGTATCCCAAGCCTCGAAGCCATCGGAGTGTGTCATGGAATTCGTGCGAGTGGTGTTACCCGAGTGGAAGCTTCCGGACTCGCGGAAGGAAGAGGCTTTAGACAGCAGTCTGGTGCGTGACGTGATGGGGCGCACAACTTGCTGGAAGGACGATCTCCAAGAGTTGCGAGATGACCGCACCGAATCGACTGAAAATGTCGGCGATGCAAGGCCCTTGGAAATCGTATCATCTTTGATGTCCAGGGTCATAGGCGGCGACTGCTCGCGCATTTCCTGGCTTTGTGCCTCGTTTGATGAGCCTTGTAGGCTCGAGTCTCCCGAGAGCGGGAGCCATCGTGTCGTAGCGATGACAAAGATGACTTGGGACAGAGTGGAGAGCGCCCACACTGCGAACTTCGCTGCCATCAGGTCGGTCGATGCTGCGGATTCCTTTGCCTCGACAGCGTCAATATGGGACTGGGTGAGTCCATACGTGACAACTGTTAGAAGGCTGGCAAGGAACAAAGGAGCCGAGTAGAGAGACAGCACGAGGGTTCGACTTCTCTTCGAGTTATACCAACGCTCATCTCGCCTCCACACAACCTGGATTAGGAATAATACTAAAGCCGCCAAAGCAGCGACGTTGAGAAGAATAGAAATTACGGCCAAAGCGCGTATAGACAGGGATGTAAGAAACAGAGACGCTGTGTTAACAATCGATAGCACAGCATTGACGACCGTGAGTATCACAGCAGCCAGTGCCAGAGTGGTGAGGGTGAGGCGTCGAGAGGCGGGTGCTTTACTTGAAGCCATTGACTTCTTTAGGGAACGATTGTCGAGGGACGAGAGGGACATGATGGGATGGAGGGCCGGAGATGCGGCGAGCCCTAGTGATTTGAGGTTTGCAGTCCAGAGAATTCCGGGTTGATGGCGTCGGAAACGCGTCGCAGCTTGGTCGGGCCGTGGGCGTAGATTGAGAGAGCGGACGGCGTTTGAGATTGGCGGGGAGAGCGGGGAGTGAAGGGTGTGAGTGTCGTCCTATCAGGCCTTGGGCCGAGACATCAGGGTCTTGCCTGGGAAAGAGGCTGGGGAGGCGGCGAGTCTTGAATTGCGGCGGTGCGGCGGCAAGAAGCAAGTGATGGGAGTACGGACTGGGCCGAGAAACAGGGAAGAGGACGTTGTGACCGAGCGGTGAGGGATGCTTCAAGGTTATGTTTCGAGTATAGAGCGGATAGTGATCCCCGGGCTATAGGCCAAGCAGTTGCAGGCAGACAGCAGCGTCTGTGCACGTATAACCAAAGTTGCCGGGCAAAGCAACGAAGGTATAAAGCGAGTGACTGAGGGAGTGAAGATGGGTGATCGACGTAGGGGGGAGAGGAATTGAAAGCACTGGGGCTGAGATCCAGGACGGCGTTCTGGTCGTATATCTGGACCAGTCGGGAGCGTGGGAGCCGGGGCTAGTTTCAAGAATTCGTGATGCAGTCCGTGGCTGCAAGCTCAGCCTCTGGATTTGCTGGATCTCGCTGAGCGACGCGTACGGTGAGGAGACCCGGAGGCTTGGAAACGAAAGGCTGCAGAGAGTGGCAGAGCTCTGAGAAAAGGACGGCAAATGACTGGGGATATGGACAACGGCGGGCAACGGCGTGTGGGGACAGCCAGGCATAAATAGAACCAGGCGCGGTAGGGCTCAAGTAGTGGGATCTGGTAGGGACAGGCCTGCACGACGCGTCAAAGCGGACATGGGTGCGGCATCTTGCCAATCCTTGATGCGCGACATGCATGGCAGCTCGGTGGCTTGCGGATTGGCGCCGGCGCGGAGAAGCTGGCCAACACCAGCAGCTGGCCCCCGGCGGGCTCTGGGCGTTGGGCGAGGGGAAATTGGCGGGTAAACATGACGACAATGCGTGCGAGACATGGGAGCGGTACTCCTGACCGGCGCGGACGCTGCGACCCTACGCAGGTACGGCTCGGACGCTCCAATTTTCTGTGGCCGTTAAGTTACGTGCATCCAATGGCGTACAAGCTGGACTACGGGGCGTGGGCGCGGCCAGAACGAGGGAGGCCCCGGGCAGTGGGCCCTGTTAGCAGTCAACGCTGGCGGATCCGTCGTCATTTCGGGACGCCAGAGCAGACGTCAAACAAGCCGCGCTGTTTACACACAAGCACGCGACACGCCCAGCTCCCCGTCAACAAACAACACTCGATGAAATGAGGGCGTCCGGGCGAGGGGCGCTGTGCAAGCGCGAGTGCAGCGGGGGCGAGCTGAGGCTGCACCACAGTCGGGTTGTTCCCAGTTGGCCGCGTAGGACAGAGGGCCGTCGACAGCGCGGCACCGTGGCACGAACACATGCGCGTGGCCGCCAATAGCAGCGTGGCCCGCGGCCGTGTCGGGCGAGCGCGCTCACCGTGGTGAGATTGGCGGCGTGAGCAGCAATTCCACGACGAGGCCTGAGGGGGGGAGTTGGCAGGGACAAGGCGGCCTGACTGCTGCTCTGTGCTCGCAGTCCGCCTGGCTGCCACAGCCAGCGGTGATGAAGGAGGCTTGCCAGCAGCGTGCGGAGGGCACGGAGCCGTGCGGCTTCGGGAGAGTTCACCTTAACTGGTGCCGGCCCATCGTGCGCACCCGCCGTGGTGAGTCGGCGCTCGCTTAATCGCCAGCTCTCCCGCCGGCGCCCATCAAGACAGCTGAGGCATTCGTGCAGATGTCTTGCATCCTCCTTGCCGCACCTGCGCCTCAGGCCGAACCTTGGGCTCACGATCTGTCGCATGTCGCGCCTATGGTTGGTCGATATTTCTTTTATCTCGTGGTTGCGGCTGATGGTTTCCGGCGCGGCCAGGCAGGTGAGTGAGGCGCAGGAGCAAGGCATTCGTAAGACGAGGACCTCGGTGCGCGGCGGGTGACGGAGGGCAGAGTGCGCAGTGGGCAGGCGCTGCCTCGGACATGAACTGCGCGTTCTGCTGCTGGTGCTGGGAGGACGGGGGGTGATCGAGTGAGGCGAAAGCGTGGCCGTGATGGGTCGGGAGTCTGAGCGGCGAGCCTGAGGCTGGAGCCTAGCAGCGGCGCGTCTGCCTCAGGCAGCAAAAGCGCCAAGCCCGCATCCATGCTCCGGCGCCTTCTGTCGCCGCCTCTCGTGGTGGTCCGTACTGTAATCGTGCCTACCTCGTTGCCTCACCACACCAACCCCATCACCGCCTGCGGACCCTGTCGAAAATTCTGCACCGCGTGTTCGCCTGCAGCTCCCTGTTGCCATCTAACGCCCACAACCCCACGGCTTCTGCCTCTCTTCTGCCGCCACTCCACACCTGCAGTTGCCAACCCCGCTAGCTACCGCCACCATGAAGCTCACCTTCAAGGTTCGCCCAGCCCATACAGCCCCATCCGCAGCCGCAAGCTGATCTTTTTCTCCAGGACCTGAAGCAGCAAAAGTTCGTCATCGAGGCCGAGCCCTCAGAGACGGTGCGCCACCCTGACAGCCCCGCCGCGCTGCCCAACAAACCACTCGGCCGCAAGCTGATCCACCTGCTATTAGATTGCCGACGTCAAGGCCAAAATCTCCGCCGAGAAGGGCTGGGAGGCGGACAAGCAGAAGCTTATCTACTCCGGTATGTTGCTTCCCCGCGACGGGCCCCTCCCGCAGGCCGTGGCAACTGACCTTGGCCGCAGGCAAGATCCTCCAGGATGATAAGACTGTGGAATCATACAACATCGAGGAGAAGGGTTTCATTGTTTGTATGATCCAAAAGGTACTGTTTCAACGCGGAATCCAACGCCCTCTGACTGCTGTTTGCTCACTTACGTCACAGCCGAAGCCCCAACCTGCCGCATCTGCCAGCAAAGCCGCCCCTTCCACCCCCGCTCGCGAGCCTGCCCAGGCTTCCACCCCCTCTGCTCCCGCACAGTCATCCGCTCCTTCGTCCAATGTTCCTGCCACTCCTTCTCCCGCGCCCGCCGCTCCCCAGGCCGCTGGCACTCCGCAGCAGTTCAATAATCCCTCGTCCTTGACCATGGGTCCCGAGAGAGAAGCTGCCATTGCGAACATGGAGAGCATGGGGTTCCCGCGCGCAGACATTGATCGTGCAATGAGAGCGGCCTACTTCAACCCGGACCGGGCTGTTGAGTACCTGTTGACTGGCATTCCCGAGAGCGCCCTGCGCGATGCCCCGGCCCAGCAGGGTGGGGCCCCCGCCCCCGCTGCTGGTGCTGGCGCCGCTCCCGCTCCTCAAGCTGCTGCTCCTCAGACCGGCTCTGGTGGAGATGAGCCTGTCAACCTCTTTGAAGCCGCCGCTGGCCAGGGTGGCCGTGGCGGTGCTGGTGCACGCGGGGCTGCAGGTGCCGGAGCAGGTGCCGCTGCGGCCGCTGCTGCAGGTGCTGCTGGCGATCTCGACTTTCTTCGAAACAACCCTCAGTTTCAGCAACTTCGTCAGCTTGTGCAACAACAACCTCACATGCTCGAGCCCATCCTCCAGCAGGTTGGCCAGGGCAACCCTCAATTGGCTCAGTTGATCGCAGATCACCCCGAACAATTTCTCAGTCTGCTGAGTGAGGACCACGATGACGACACTCCTCTTCCTCCCGGCGCGCAGGTGGTCAGCATCACGGAGGAGGAGAGCGAGGCGATCGATAGGGTAAGCTACTCTGTAAAGCACTGGGTGGATTGATAAGCTGATGAAGATGCAGTTGTGCCGTCTCGGATTCGAGAGGGACCTTGTGGTTCAGGCCTACTTCGCATGCGATAAGAACGAGGAGTTGGCGGCAAATTTCCTGTTCGACCAGCCTGAAGAGGACGACAACTAGTAAAGGACGTGGGGTTTTGAGGATGCTGTTGGCTTGTCATTTCAGTTCTAAACCAACTTTACGATATGGACGAACAATCATGGCCGCGGGGCAAGCCGGACTGGCTTTCTACTGCTGAGGCGTTTTGCATAACTGGGCAGCAAACCCTCCACCAAACATCACCTCTCTCTTAATACGTCATGCGCATTCTACCCCGCCCTCGCCCTTGGCCAAAGTGCTCCGTGCCTCCAAGAGTTGCAGGGGCTACTGCTTCAGTTGTGCGATTCGGGGGTAATTTGCGCGTTATTATTCCTTTTCTCACACTATCCGGCCAGGCCTTCTCTACTTCATATTGGCATCGATTCTCTTTCGCACGGCGATATCCCGGAATGTAGACGGCTCTCGGTCGGAATTGCAAATGCGCATTGAAAGCAAATCTCTCTCCGTTCTCGAACACATATTGTTGCGGTGAACTCATACGAAAAGGATGCCTGTGTAGGTGATCTGCGCGGTCAGTTCACTTGCCCACGTCCATATGTGGTTGATATTATCCTTCCTGCACTCAGATGGATAATGCTCTCACTATCATGTGCGAGAAGGCCGCGAGGCAGCTGACTCGCCTCCAGAAAACCCCGGCACGTGTGAGCTAGATTACCGAGGATCGGAACAGAGGTGCGGGAAGGGGAAAAACCAGCACGGCCAACAGACACGGGATTGGTCGCATTTCGACGGGATGATCAGCAGAGAAGAACACCTGTTTGGAGCAACAGGTCTGTGTAACAAGGCGCGGCGGGGGGAAGAAGACCTGAAACGTTCCGAGAGTGCTAGGCCAGCCAGCCCACAAGCTGGCCGGCCGAGGCGTATGCCTTGGTGCCTTGGTGCCTTACCAGCGGGCTGGGATGTGATGGACCGGAAATCTCGGGGATCCAGGGGCAATGGTGCGCCGTGCGGATCGTGTTTGAGATCCTCTCCCTCTCTCCACCTCCCCTTTCCTCTCTTTCTGTCTGATGGGGCGCGGAGCGGCGCGGCGGTGCAAAAGAAGCCGCACGGGCCTCGTTCTTGTGCTGTCCTCATTTTTTTTTTCCCTCTGCCTTTTGCCGGGCCACGCGAGCGACGGGAGAGCCCAAGCGGCCGCGCCGACGATGTGGAGAGGGTGTGGACCACCGGTCAGTAAAGGCGTTTGCCGGACACGACACCGTAGCCGGAGGCGCGGCTGGTTGAGTGGTTGGCGAGTGCATCCGACCTCGTGTGGCTTGTGGCAGCCTATCTCCGTCTCTGCTTTACCTTTCTCGCCATCATCTCCGAATTTTCCTTCTCTTCCTTGCACGCAGGAAATGCGATTACGGCTAAAGATTTCTATGCTCCGACGATTAAGGACACAACCGAACAGCTGTTTTACTCTCGCTTTCTCGCAATTGCTCCACCGCCGTCCTGCAGTAATATTTGATGCAGCTGGATTACGTGGTCATATCGCAGGACCACGAGACAGGGGGAGGGAGATAGATCGCATACTGAGAACAGAGCGAGTGAAAGAGCCTCGTCAATGGCCTTAGCCTTCAAACTCACATTGTTAGTCCTCTATCGCGTGCTTCAATAGACGAAACCCTCGCGTATGAATCGGTCTCCACCGCTATGTCATGATTGCGATGAGATTGATCCTTTTTTTTTTCGCACTTGCATGACTCTCTCTCCCGCACAAGAATACCGGGAGTTTTCCTTGGATCTACCGGTACGCGCGCGCAACGGCCGTTCGGCTCTTTCCATCCCGCCAGCAGGGGTGTCTGCACCTCTAAACGAGATTGGCGGATGGCGGATAAGCGAGAGGTAGAGAGACGAACGGATAACGAAGAGAGATTCTGCCATGTCGGATGTGGGGATTGTGGGATCGGACAATGCTGATCGCTTTGCTGGCCTTGAGGTCCTGGGACGTTCTGGAACGTTTGAGCTGGCGATTACAAATTTGTAGATGATTTTCTTTTTTTTCCCTCTGCCCTATTGCTCCACCAACCTGCATGACCGTCGTGAGAAGTTTTTTTAGGATATATGCTAGTTAGTTTTTTTTTTTTTCCTCCTCCTCCCATCCTTGGCTTCGCCACGGCTTTGCGCGGTTTCCACCTTTTCTGTATTATTGAGCTGCACCACGATGGAGAACGGTGAGAAGTGAAAGGGAAAATGTGAGGAGTAATTGAGCATCCGTAGCGCCCATGCGCCGAAGCTTATTGCGCCATGACATGTATTTCTGAGGATGCTAATGGCATGGGAAAAGGATTTATTGCCTGTAATAGTGTTCGAGTCGTGAAAGCTTAACAGCCACCTGCACTGACTAGCGGTAGTAAGGTAGCTCTGCTCAGGCACGCTGCTGCCGGGGGCGGGGGAACTTTGCGGTCACTCCTCCGCCTCGCCTCGCCTCGCCTCTTGCCGGCACCCAAACGACGTCGGGATTACCAAGAAACGAGGGCGGCGGGATGCGCTGTGTTCCGCGTGGTTGTAGGGAAGAGGTTTCCGCTTTTTCCCTAACCTTTCTCCCTTCGGCCCGGGTGCTCGAAAGACGACACCATGGTCAAACGATGGTCTGGATGTGATAGGGGCCGCAATCCAGACGCAATGTGTTTGTGGATATCCGCAGCCAGAAGCGTTTAGACTTTCCACTCGCCTTCTCGGCCTTTTCTCTGGTCGTCCCTGCGTCCGTGTGTGTTTTCTACATTTCTTGGCTTCGAGCGGTTCCCTTTTTTGCCTTTTTTTTTTTTTTTTGCCCCCCGCCGCAGCCCTCCCTCCCTTCTTCCCGCCCCCGCTTGTTTGCGGGACGTCGATCCTGCGTCACATCATCAGTTTCTTCTATCTCACTTCCCGTGCCAGAGCTTCCGCGGAAACGGCAGCCGATCACGTTATCATTGCAAGAAGAAGAAGAATAAGAAGAGGAGGAAGGCGCGCGACGCGGCTGGGTATTCTTCTTTTTGTTTTATTTTCTGCACGCTCGAAAGAAAAAGAAAAAAAAAAGCAAAACTGAAGAACCGAGGAGACGCGCGCGTGTCGCGATTCCCTGTCTCGCACCTGTCTATACGAGGAAATTCGCTTTCTTTTTCTCTGGTTGACGCTATTGATGGAGGCACGGGAGGGGCTGTTTGTTAGCGCTTCTCGCGACAACACATGGCCGTGCGCGTCCGCGCGTGTTACTGTTGCTGCCGCAGCTGCCCAGGAGAGGCCTGTTCAGTTGGGTTTCCTTGGTAGCCGGTGCACATCTTAGTGTACCGCGCGGTTTTGGAGGACACGGGCTGGCGGTGAGCTGTCTCGGAGCCGCGAGTGCTGATTGGCCGGTGGCTGGCGACGATGGTTCTTGAGGGGCGTGAGTGCGCTTTGTGTGGGCCTGATATTTAGGGGAAAGCTGCGGAGAGGGAATGATGCGGGAGGTTATTGGCACGGCGGTTCCGGAGGGATCGATACAGTGGCTTTGGGGAGAATTGGCATTGAGCCGACAGGTTTACCATCCAGGTCCGGATGAGAGCGCTGGACGGGTCCTTGAAAATTGCATGTGCATGACTTCTGCTGCAAAAAAACGATGGTATCTCATTCCTGTCCAGTTCACCGCCAATAGGCTCCTGCGTGTACTAGAGAAGCAATCGATTTCTCAGTAACTGCCCCGGGAAGATTGCTCATACGGGAGGAACTTGCCCGCTATATACTCACTCTACGTAAATGTCTCTCCAGACATAATATCGTCCGAACAAGAAAAAGTCCATTCGCCTTATAGCTCCCTTCCATTCTGATAATCTGCAACAGAAGAGCCCCGAAGCACAATGACAATGATACCAACCTCGTTTGGCTTAAGTAAAATTCCATAAGTACTTTTGAATGTCCTCGCAAGGCCGCTTCCTAGAGGTATGCCACACAAGTTCGGTCTGAGATTTTTTTTGTTTAAAAAAAAAAGAAAAGAACTTCCACAGGTAAGTCGAGACAGCGTACTCCTCGAGCATTTTCCCGGACAGGAAATTATATAGCACTGCCGATATCCGCACAAATTCACAGTGATGGTGTATACATGCTTGTTTCTGGGGCATCAATCTAATCTTTAAACGCTTCACATCAAATGCGAAGATCACTTAGCGAACGGTCACACTACTCTCCATCATGCGGTTAAGTAAGAAAACGCCAGAATCAACGTTTTAAACCTTGTTCCACCAGTGAACTGTCCGATTTTTGATAATTGGGGACCAGCGGCGAGGAATGGTGAACGGGCAGCATCGACGGCACTGCACCGGTCCACCTGACAGGGCCTTCTGTTAAAAAGGTGTCTGCTGGGACTTCTGCTGACACCACAAGGACTTTGCCAGTAGCGTCCCTAGCCTCGGCGTAGAAGCGTATGGCACTTAATCCAGGAGGTAATATAAGCTGCGTCTCAAACGACGTGCGCTTTACCTCACCAAGTAGCTGCTGTTTTCTTTGATCGTCCACCCCAAAGAATCGCCATAGCCTGGTTTCTGTATCTCCATTCCAGGATACATAAGCCGTACCGTTCAGTACGGCAAGAGCTGGCTCCTCAGTAGGAAATCCCGTCCAATTACTCTTCGTTGCACGGTAGCTCTGCACCAGTTTCCCCGCTGGAGCCGAGTCAAGGTACGCATGGAAAAGCAGGCTGTCGTCCGCCCCGAACTCACTTACCGCACCCGCTTCGCCCCAGTTGATGAACGTGTGGCCATTGGGCACGAGTTGCAGGCTCCCTTGCGTCATCGCTGATAGATTGTCTGGCGCAGGCTGAGTACGCAACGCTGCCGCGGAGCGGCATGTTTGGTTGAGTTGGAGAACCAGGCCACGAGAAAATTTCCCCACCGGAGCAGACCGACTATGAGCTGAGTTGTCGAAGATGCTGATAGTCTCTATGGTGCCGTCGTCGGACTGGGAGATGAACCGGGCGTTGTGCTGGAATTCGAAATGTGCATCGACCGGGATAGAGAAGTTGGATCGTTCACTGTAGGCTCCGCCGAACTGCCAGATGATGTCACCAGTCGTACCATTGATCTTGAAGACGGCGGCGTAGTTGCGGGCAGAGATAAGATAGTCGCCGTCCGAGTTCTTGTCGATGCTGTTGATGTGGAAGTAATTCCACGGGTCCGAGGAGCTCTGGCCACTGCCCGCCTCGCCATCGTTGAGAGAAAGGGCGCTGTCTGTTGCATTGGTTAGCAAACGAGTTCAGACCGAGGTAAGCGACATGATCATACAGGCCGGATCCACGTGATTGAAGCTGTGCCACTCGAAGATGAGCTCGCCGGTATCGAGATCCAGCTCTGTGCATTGGTCAGTACGTCCCTGAAGCTCGAAAAGGCAACACTGCTGACCTTGGAAGCCGCTAGATAAGATCCATCCTTGCCTTTGTTCGCCACCGTACTTGGCCAAGTCCGCTGGCACAGGTACAGCTACCTCGATCAAGACCGTCCTGCCGTTGATGATATTGAACTCATGTACTGATGCCAACCTATGACTCTGCGGCCTAATCGCTTTCACCAGCTCGTAGCGATTATTCAAAATGACATGTTGGCCGTAGAATCGAGCTCGGCCGGTGAGAATCACACCTTGGAATGCATGAAGGACCTGCTCTCCGTTCGCTAGGGTGTCAGGGCGAAAATCAGCAACCCAGCCGGCCAGGTAGTTGTGTGCAGACCACACCAGGTCGCCGTCGTTGCGAAAGATGTATGCTCCTGGCTGCTCTGGACCCACTGAGTCGTCTGTAAACCCCGAGCTTGGAGTAATAAAGATGTAGCCTGGTGTGATGAGGCTCTCCTTCGCGGGCACGGTGATGTTCAGGGTTGGCGGTAACAGATCTGGACGTGAACGGTACGGCCAGTCCGCCCCAGCAAAGGGGCTGGAATAAGCAGTTGTGAAGATGACCGGGGTGAGGGCTTTCATGGTAAAGGCAATATCATAAACTGTTACTGAGAGGACAGCGCGAACCTCAGCAGCTACTGATCTGCTTTTTATGTACCGTGGATATCGGATGATGAAAGAGCGGCCACCACTTTCGTCATCGGCCCCCTCACCTCTATCAGCACCCGCCTCCACCTGCTCTGACACCGCTATCCCGACCGTCGCCAGGCTCCGTGCATCTGTTCTTACGTGACTTTGGTCTGTTGAGAGAGGACCTTTTTGGTAATATCAGAATAGGATATCAGTGGCCTTTTAAATGCGCAAAACACCAGCGAACCACAGTCAGCAGCTTCCAAATATGAAAGTGCAAACGCATGTCCCTAGTCGCTCGCCACGCGAAGCAAATATGCCACTGCTAGCAAAAACCTCCCAAATCATCAAGT
>JAJJID010000503.1:0-26417 GCA_022204955.1 Macrophomina pseudophaseolina
GATCATATAGCATACTTACCAGGCTGGGTACCAGTATCGATCTCCTGGTGATATACGCCGGTTACCGTCGTCGCAAGGGCGAAGCCAAGAAGTGTGTTCCAGATCCGGGTCATGCTTGAAGAGAAGTCCGGATAGGCAAGGTAATCAACAAAGCTTTTGGGATACGCAACACAAGACGGATGGGCAAAGCTAGTGTTTAAGTATACTCACGTTGTCTTGCTCGAAGCGCCCGCAGCGGAGTAGGCCGTCATCCGACGAGACCTCATAAACGCCTTGCCGTGATTCAGTCGAAACCTGGAACCTCTATCAACGCGGACAGATTTGAATCATACTATATTACACTTTATTAACCTCTAATCGCCATCACATGGCATTTTAGTGGCGCAGAGGTCAGTGTGGCAGCTGTCTCAACCAGACGAGGGAATGTGGAGCGCCAGTTTTAGGTTTAGCCTAGCCTTTCCATCGCCAGCCAATTACACTTTATTTCGTTGGTCGTACAAGCACAGGTAGCCGATCTTTCCTTCGATAGTCAAAGACATAATCGCTGAACTCGGGATGAATCATTGTCAACATCTGTCACTTCATCCGCTGGGTTCAAATGCGGGTCCCAGTAAGGAAGTCTTAAGACGAAAAACATGCATGGCAGCACAACAGCATAGTCACTCACTTTTCTGCCGATCACTCGCCCTATGCGTCATTTTATACCACGCGACAGACGCCACGAATTCACAGACTCTTAAAAAGGAATTCAGAGCGGATGATGCTTGGCGTTGCTAAGCCAGGTTTTTTGAGTTTCTCAGGAACCTGGTGCAACCGTTTTCGTTGGTGGCCAAGGCTGGAGAAAATTACCATTTCCGCACCATACCATACATTTTTTCCGCGGATGCAACACGAGCGGTGAAGGGACTCCAATACAGAGTTTTCTTACAGAGCTTACCTGACAACCCCGAACCGGTACTGCCGGGAACACGAGTGCGATTTCGCGATTATAAGCTCGTTGAACCAGTAGCGCTGTCTCCGTCACGCAGCCCTGGCTACCCAAAGGTAAGCGAACATCCCTAGATTCCGTGATTAAGTCTAGTCTTCTGTTGGGTGGGACTAATGGTTTAGCATAAATCGCGGGATAATGCCCCCTTTCAGTCAGGGCAATTTGTAAGCGGCAGATTCCGCAGCGGCCGGCTACAGGGCGACCACCCCCGCCGTCCCTGCTACGATCTCGCAGAGCTTTACTTCGGCCCTCATACAATACAGACAACGAAGGCCACCTTTACCCTACCGAGGGTCCACAGGATGGACATTCGGATGTCATCAGATCTATCCTAGTGGCTGCTTAGTGGTTAAATATTGTTAAAAAGGGGGGTCAATAGCCCCCCTGTGAAACCGCAGGAGCCAGTGAACACCCGTATGGGGATATAATGACCGCCAAGGCCAATAGTCCCAAAAAAAAAAAGAATTGCATAGGTCAGAGAGTCATTCCTTAGCCAAAAGAAAAGACCCCCACGGTGCGGCTACGTTTTATTTCCACCAGTGAGCACGCCCAGCCAACCAAACCCTGCGCACACTGTACTCACTCAGAGGCCTCGAATGTGAATCACCTTATACTCGAATAAAACGGCGAATGAATTGACGGCAGCCCTAGTTTCCGAATCGCTCCTTCTATGCGCTCGACTCAAGTCTAAGTCGGCGCGGCTTTGGTTAAGTTTCCTCAGCCCACTCGAATGCAAGAAAAATGTGCGTCGTAAATATGACCTCCAGTTTCAAACTGACTACACGACAACATTCCCTTAAAATATATAGGGCCACTTCACTACCAATATTGCCTGATTGACGTCCTTTTTTCGTGGAGCAGACACGCTCTTCTTGATCTGCCGTTGGATCCCCTTCGGGTATCTCGATCCGTTAACAAAGGACCTCATCGAACCCAATCCCAATTCGAGCTCAATGTGACTAGGAAGAACGCTACTGGATATGGAAGGATACCCGACCTAGCCGGAAGCCAGGCCTGAACCTCGGCCAAGTGACGCACACAATGGGAGCCACAATTTACTTTGCCCAAAGTCTGACCTGGGTGAAGGCTAAACTTGCACAAATTCCTCTCTGCACAGAGAACCATCGACGTAAACCTGGTAAACAGACCACCCTATTTGTCATTTGCCGCATTACCGCCGTTTGAGACGCCATCTTACATCTACAGCTTACTCGCCGCCCCGGCCTCCTCCCGACAAGACCAACCATCATCATTCCCCCCCACCAGCACGCTCCGATTGACCTCCTGCGTCGACACGGGCACATCCAGTCCCGGATTCGCCGCAAAAAAGTTGACGGGCTTCAGCCCCACCACCATCTTCTCGCACGGCATGACCGGCCAATCCTCGATCCGCGGATTGTGCGTCGACCCGAACGTGTGCCAGACGACGATATCTTCGTCCCTGACCGACGACTCCTCCGCCCGCTCGCCCTCCTTCCGCCGTCCTTCGATCCACGCGGCAATGCCCTCCCCGCCCGCCGACTGCATCGTGTGCGCGCCCGCCGCGTACAGCTCGTCGTCGCGATGCCGCGTGACCCACACTGCGTGCGCGGCGTACTGCGAGCGCCGCGCGTGGTGCGACGAGGGGTGCGCGAGCAGCAGCTGGCTGTAGTGCGGCAGCAGCTTGAAGCCGACAGGCGTGTTGGTGGTGCGGTTGGTGCTGCGCTCGTTGACGATCTTGAAGACGCGGTTGGCGGCGACGTCGAGGTCGAGGCCGGCCTCGCGCGCGACGATGGTGGTGGTCGTCGTGTACCCGACGCCGAAGCGGTTCTGCGGGTCTGAGGGCGGCAGCGGGTGCGACTCTTCGACGGCGAGCGAGTTGCGGTGGCCGTCGAGCGCCGGGTCGATGCGCAGGCAGAAGAGATGTTGGTGGTTGGGCGCGAGGACGCCCGGGGCGACGGTGGTGCCGTAGGGCACGCGGTCGCCGAGGTCGATGGGCGCGGTTGAGAGGATGCCCGTGGCGCGGACTTCGTAGTGGATGGAGGCGTCTTGGCTGAAGTGGAAGAGGAAAATGTACTCGTAATTGCTGACGGTGATGATGGTTTGGAGGACGAGGACGCGCGAGCGCGTCACGACGGCGTTGCCAGTGCGTGGGTTGGTGTGCTTCCACAAGATGCCGTCGTCGATCTCGTGGCAGCAGACGACGTGTGGTAGTTTGATGGGGTCGCCGGTGTTGGTGTTGTGCCAGGCGTCGATGTATTTAATGTGGCCGAGGCAGTCGCACCCGAGCTTGAGGTTGTTAGCGTTCACGCCTGCGCCGTCGTTGCCCAAGTCGAAGGCTCCTTTCCGAGGATAGGGACATCGAGGGTCGCCGTATGGGACGAACATCTCGGAGAGGGAAAGGCGGTAAAACAGGCTGCGGCCATCGTAGCGTACATCGTGAAGCGTCATCCCTTCGCGGTAGTTGAAGCCTACGCGCATGGTCCACTTCTCCCAGCTGACCTGGTTACCATTGAACCGGAAAGATGGGCCATCAGGTTGGGAGACGTGGTAGGGGCGCGTGATAGTACGCCTCTCCTGTGCTAGATCTGGATGGTATTCGCTGCTGACATGGACCTTCTGTGCGTCAAAGGCTTTCCTGATGTTGTTGATTTCTTCATCAACACCAGAAGGTAAACGGTAGAGTTTCACCACACCAAGCGTTTCGGATACCTCCGCACAGAGGTCGAGTGGGTATGCGTAGTAGTTTGCATCGAGGTGCGAGGAGAGCCGCATGTAGAACCAGCACTGTTCTGGAGTTAGTTTGTACATGGAAGAACAAATCGAAAGCAGGAACTCGACCATGGTGGTCCGCTCACTCATATCATTCATGCCGTCAGTAGCATAAGCCCATGGCTCAACTACAACAGTTGCGCCATCCGGCAATTTGAGCGATTGGATCTCCTCCAGCACCTTTGGATCCGCAAGACAGGCTGTCTCTACCTGGCGCATGTAGTCGGCGTCGATGTACGAATGCTTGCCCGGAAGTTCTTTCTTGCTTAGAATTGACTTTCCGCCGAGATCGACGAGGAATTCAGTGAACATTGCTTTGGCACCTACAGATCCAACATAAGCTTGGACTTTGGCCACGCGCGCGGGAGGAGGTGGCCTCGACGACCCCGCATGCTCAGCGTCGAGAAAGGCTGTCATCTGTTGTTTGGGCGGCTCGCGGAGAGTGATGACACGGAACACGAGTTTGGCACCCGGCAGCTCATTCTGGATGATACTTGATGCCTGCCAGATGTAAGCGCACGCAAAAGAGCTTTGGCAAGCACTCTTGGGGCAGTGTAGACGTACGAGCCTGATTTCCTCTGGCGACAAGGGATCAAAAGGGTGAGTACGCAGGATAGTCATATTGGCAACGGAGACAGCGCAAAGGCAATACGAGATGTGGAAATATTAAAGTGTTGGAGCCGATGCATTTGCCTCAGATGTTCGTGGGAACAGCTTAAGTACCACGGCGATGTCGGTGCCGCCTTTGACGCTGGCCTGTCATGCGTCGATATTGGCTGGGGAGGTGAGCCAATTGAAAATAAGTTGGCCGTAGATGCGTATCGCTAAGGGAAGCTCCAACAGAAGCCAAAGCTTGGTGATGTCTGGAAGTTCCCTAAGGTAAGGATTAGGCGAGCTGTTATCGTTACTCCGGTTTCCCCGCCCGAGGAATGGCCCTTGGCCCTCGGGCGTGGAGAGCGGGGGTTCGTCAATTATAAAATGTGGAGCAGTGAGACTTCCTTGATGAGCATTGCTGGAATGACGCAGTACGGAGCATCATATACCAGTAAAGAAGGTGGATACTAGAGCTTGATGGTTCTGTCCGGATGCGGGGTTTCACGTGACGCTGGTGAGTATAGCACGGCTTGAAGTAGGAAACAGCAAGCTTGTACGTGAGCATTCTACATGGCTCAGGGTACTTGACTTGGGAAAATAGATCCACGTAACGATCGGATTATGATAGATGTGCGTGGTGGGCACGAAACTGCGTTGAGGCTGCAATGTGTCAGGCAGATTACTGGCGTGCTGATGTGGCGTAACAAGCTGTGCGGACCGCCTTGAACGTAAAAGCCGTGTACAGTGGGCGCGCATGTAATTACATTTTCATCAATTCGGATTAGGCTCAGATGACCCTGAAAAAAAAGCAAAAACAATGTCCAAGACGTGGTGCTCTTTGGACTGCTGTTTAACCATGAGGCATCTGTTAGTTTGTGGAACACTAAGCTGCGGCGATCGAGGATCGCGTGGTGTGGCGCCGCCAGCTACGCATGTACTGTAAGCAAATGCATCCGGCACATAAGCAAACATTGTCCAGCCTTGTCGGCCATGGCTGCCTGGACTCTCACTTCCAAGGCAGCCATTTTCGATGGCGGGTTCATATGCATGCCGTTCGGCTCGAACGGCCGTTTCTGATTCTGACTGCATAAATCCCCAGCACCCGTCGCTCAAATCGTCGACTCACACTGAGAGATATCAGTATTAAGTGGAGGCCAACCGTGTTTTGAGTAGAAAACCAACGAGGCTTTGCTATTACTCCAGCACATCCCAGGTTATTCCAGCATGTCGCGCCACTCGCGCCATCATCGACAATTCGATATTCACATGCTGTCGGTGCGTCCGGCCGACCCGGATGATAGACCGCCGTCTGGTATACCAATACCTGGGGATACCATTGTTGTACAGGCTGAAGGCTCCGCAGCAGATAAGGACCATGAGAACAGCCCCACGCTGGTACCGCCGTGGAAGGACTCCAAGGGCGGTCGTGCTGAGTGGGATCCAAAGAGCCCGAAATGTTCACTCAATATATTCTGTCGCCGAAGAACAAGGGGGAAAACCGTGGGCTATCAAATTACTGCTATCAGAACAGAATACTACGGGGAGCGGGAAACGAAGAGAATGCTACGGAACGAACCGGGGCTTGTGTACAATGATCGGACTTTCTTCGGAGAGCTTCATAACGCATACTACTACAAGATGTGTAGCGTCTGGCGTCGGCTATTCTCTCTTAAGACTGTCCGCACGTTCCAACTGGTCAAGGTTAGTGCCCATAGTACACAAAGCGACAACCTATTGACAGCCGAGCAGTTCACAAAAGATCGAACCAGACGACACACGGTGGTTGAGCTTGACCAAGACGCATTTGATGATTTTCTTCTGGATTTCTACCAGCCACAAAGGGCCAGATCCAATTCATTCGTTCACATAGATTGGGTCTTCGGGCTCAAGCAAAAAGACCATCGCCATGCACTTGAAGTTGTCGAATCGTGGTCCGGATGGAGAGTAGCCTTTGCAGGATCCATCCCCGGCGTTATATCTACAGGCATTGCGATGGTATGGGCACTGAAAGGTGGGGAACTTTCAACAGTGTTCACCGTGGCCGGTTTTGTCCTGGCAGCATCTGCCCGTAAGTATCAATTTAAGAGAACTCCATTATCTGCACTTAGCTGACGCAGCGCAGTCCTCGTCGCTCTGCTTGGGTTTATCAGTGAGACCGAGCGCTAAGGCCCAACTACCGACCCATGAGTGCATCCTTTTTTTTTCTTTGTTTTTGTACGTTTCTGGAAGGGATTCCCTTATTGTCTTTTTCCTTACTGATGAAGTAATACTAATGTTCCGTTCGCACATGGATCATGGATCATTTCAGGGACAGATTCAGACTCTACTGCGGGTATCAGGTATTGAAGTGTTCTTAAGAGAAAGATCATGAATGTGATTTGCTCGTTGCCGATCAAATATGTTCTATAGCATGGAGATTTAATGGTGCCATGGTGACCCAAATGTCTCCAAATGTTTTGAGAAGTCCCTGTTCCTTCACCTTGCGCATCACCCGGACCCCACATAATACGCCTAAGCCAAGATATACTCCCCGTCCACTTCACGAGTCAGGTACTGATTTACAAGCTCTTCTGCCTCCGGCAACAACTCCAATCTACTTCCAGCACGGCTTTCGTCATCTCGGCACTTGCGGTGGTACTCTATTGTGCTCCGAAGGCTTTTCCCTGACATCTTTCTTGCTCGAGTCAAGGTCCGCCCGACCAAGTAGCAGCCTCATGGCCTCAACATCGAGGTGCCGAGTTGCACGTTCGAACGGCGTTTCCCCCATATCATCTTCGCAATTGACGTCAATCTCTGGCTGTTGAATCAGCACTTTCGCGAGTTCCGACAACACCTGCCCACCAAATTGCACCGCCAAGGACAATGTTGTCGATCCACCGCGAGGGGCCTTGTTGGCTTTCCGAAAAAACCTGGCGCGCCCTTCATGGCCCACACTGTCCTTTGTCTCTTGAAGGAAACGTATAATTAGCGGAGCAGCTACCCTATCGAACAGAGGCCCCGCCGCTATACCAGCATAGTCAAGTGGTGTCAGGCCAGACTTGTCAGAAATGTCGACTAGGGTCTTCGGGTGCTGGAGGAGATGTTCTACCGCTTGGTAGTTGTGCAATTCCGATGCATGGGAGAGATGTGTGCGGCCGTCAAGATCAAGCACGTTCGGGTCTGTTGCTTCATGGAGAAGCAGAGCTTCCACCGTTTGTGCGTGGTAAGATACAGCGTAGAAGAGGGCGGTGCGCCCTATCCCGTCAACCATATTGGGGTCCGTCCGTGAATCCTTCAAGATCCTCTCCAACGCCCATGTGGAGCACTCGGCTTTGTGAATCAGGATTGTTCGGCCCGTGCTATCTTGGATGTTGGGATTGGTTTTCTTGTGTGCGAGAATTTTCGTAAAGCCTGAGATGTAGGTGCTGTCGATATCCCAAGCATACCACAGTGCGGTCCGGCCATGTTCGTCTTGAATGTTCGGATCGATCTCTTCCTGAGCTAGCAAACAATCTACTGTATCAGTCTGATGACTCGCTTTCCCTGCATAAAAGAGAGCAGTCCGGCCGCGGCAATCAGAAGCATTGAGGGCCACATCTTTACCACTCTCGATCAAGATGAGAGCCCGTGGATGCCACGCAGCCTTTGCTGCCCAAATTAGCGGTGTTTTGTCGTTGTTGTCTGGCATGTTCACTGGAAGATCCCGTTCGTTGACCAGCAGCTCTAGAACATCCGTGCTGTTGCCACTCGCAGTCACCGCGTGTGACATTAAGCATCGGCCACTGTTATCCCGGGTGTCCAGCCCGTCACTCATATGCTCCAGCAACACCTTGACCACTGAGATGTTGCCACTGCGGACTGCATGTGTCAACAGAGTCTGCCCGTCCCGATCCTTTATGTGGAGCTCGGTCCCATGGTTTGACTGGAGAAGGCGTTGGATGATGTGCGCATACTCGGAGGAATCATCGCGATATGCTTCTTTGACCGCTAGAGTAAGTGCTGTTTCGCTGGAAGCGTCCCGAATGCTCGTTTCCACTTTGTAGGTGTCCAGAAGAACATCGAAAATACACTTGCGCCCCCAGAAAGCAGCAAGTGCAAGGCAGGTCCGACCACGCTCATCAACACTATTCGGGTCCATGTCAGAACGTTGAAGAAGTACCTCCACGACTTCAGTGAGGCCGTTGGAAATGGCTTCGCGCAGCATGACAGGCGAGATAGAAAAGTCTGTCCTTGCAGCAATGCGGCGAACAGCCGAGATATTCTTTTTCTTAATGGAGTGGTCGAAGAAGAAGTCCAGTGTTCTTTGCCGGAAGCTGGTACCCGGGACAAGAATATTTATTGCCGCCTCCATGGCCGCGTAGTGCAATTGGTTGACGGCATGCCACATTATACCGGTGGTGCAAAATACTCTTGTGTGTTCTGTGCCTCCGGTACGAGTAATGAAGGTAAAGAAGACCTTCAAAACCTCGATGTGGTTCTGATCAATAGCGAGTTCCATGGCAGATTTGATCTGCCTGTCCAAAGTGGAACAGGTCCGATTAATTTCTTTCTTCAGCATGAGGTCCAGGATCTGGTCCAATCCGAATAATGTAAGAAGGGCAATAGAAGGCTCAGATGAGTAGTGGTGGCCTCCAGGGGTACGGAGGCTTTCCGCGGGCGCTTGTATGAGACTTGAAAGTGGCCTTCTGACACCCAAGAAGCGGAGTACGGCGTTCTGTATATCGAGATCGTCCTGGGATTCACGGGCGTGAAGGCCCCAAAACTGTGTGGCATAGCCCGCAAGCGGCCATTCTTGGAGGTATCTCCTGTTATACGTTAGCCAGTATTCCTTTCAGTTTACTACTGCACTTACTCGTCTTCTTGCAAACTGCAAGAGATGTATTGCAGGAAAGCATCTCCCGGGTCCTCCAGCTGTATGTAGGTCAGACAACACATGGCTATATCCCTTTCCGTCACCATCCAATCCTTCATGTTGTGTTTGAAGTATTCCAATGCGGTCTTGTGCAAAAGACAAACTCCACCGGTCTTAGGCTCGATTGAGACCAGCCCGCTGCAGCATGAGACCAAGTCATCAATGTCTGGTACATTTTCTCGGGACCACCGTGTGCCGTCTAAGTCGAATGCTAAGGCCTGTGTAAGTTCAGTTGCAGAAAGCTGCCGTTTGGCCTGAACAATCCAGGAGAGGGCCTTTCTTGCGAGTTCCAGCCTGCTGGTAGATTGGTTGTTGATCCGCTGGGTAATCAACTCGTATGCTGCATTTAATGAAGTCCCGCATCTGGATACCCTCTCGAGATGCTCCCTTACAGAATGCTCGTTGGTAAGTCCTGGAAGAGATTCTAGAAGGAGTCTAGCAGTAAGAAAGCTGGTATTTGTCAGCTTTCTGCAAAACTCAGGCGAGCAGGGCCTACTCACTTCTTAGCAGCACTATCTTTTAGTGTTTGCTGAGTATCTGCAGGTAACTCCGGCTGGCCCAAGGTCTCGGGGGAGAAAGAGGAAAACCGGTCTTCGATATACTTCTCAATATCATCCTGATCAAGACTAATATCCATAGCATCGTAGCCATCGAATACAAGCATGAATGGCTCTTCCTCAAACTCGCAGGTGGCGAGTATGGACAATGAATGCTCCTTCTGCCAGACCGCTACGTCTCTCAAAAGCTGCTCCCGCCTCCCCTTCAGGGCGGATGTCTCCAGCTTATCTAACCCGTCCAGGATGAGGAACACTCATTCATACGCCTCCATGATCTGGCCGACGAACGTTCGCATACAGTCAGCCGTCTTATGATCATCATCGCCTCGAACCCACTCCGGCCACGAGCAGTCAACAAAGTCCTCCGGCAGCTCCTCCGCTGTCTTTACCAGCTCCAGCGCAATTGTCGCATAGATCCTCTCCAGCGTCTGTTCTGCACGCTTCTGGTAGTCTAGATACACGGCCACGACAGCCACGCTGTTGTCGTCCGCGAAGCGCTCTCTCAGCGCATCCACAGCTGCGGCGGCCGCTGTCGTTTTGCCGACTCCACCCGGCCCGACCAGGAGTATTAGGCTGTTGTCGGCAGATCCGTCGGCCCATTCTGTAAATGACTCAGTGTCCAGGAAACGTGTTCCGGTGCCCGGATGGCGCGCGTTCGATGCGGCTTCGTGCGCACGCTGGAATTGCGTGCCGAGGGGCAGGTCTTCAAGCCGCTCTTCAATGGACTCGACGGTTGGCTCGTCGACGCTTGTCGTGCTCTCTGAGTTGCAGAACTCACAACCCATTCTGAATATTGGTGGAGGTTGCTGCGGGAGGGACGTGGGGAGTCAATGATGGACAGGAGCGTGGAGGAGGACCCTTCCCGTGAGCCTAGCACTAAACCGAAGGTTTTGGGACGATGGTGGGGACTTGAGATGACGGCAACACAAAACTGTATTTTTTTTTTTACTACCGTCTCCACATAGCCTTTATAGTGCTTACTCCGTTTGCGCTCGGGCCGTTGTTGCCTGGAAAATATGTGCGCCAGGATGACGCCAAGCACGCATTGTCAGATTGTCCCGCGTTAAGTAGGAATCATTGGCTGTAAGTTCATCTATGAAAGGAGATCATCAGGGAATACGACGCGTTGGCCGCATACTATGGGTTTCTGAAGCGGAGACGAAAGGCAACAATGCACTTATCGGGCCTAGGGGCGCGTGCTTCCCAACAAAGCTTCCGATCTAATATAGAACGGAGGTCTAAGCCACGCTGGAGGGATGGGGGCCATATTACCAATTTAGATGTGAATACAAAATCAACTCCGTCCGTTGTACAGTCCGGTAGTTGAATTCAACTCACACTCATCTTCGCTCCCACAAATTTCAAAGTCACAGGAGGCAGAGAGCGACACCTAGTACAGCCTCTCAATGCGGGCCAGCAGAGGACAGGCTTTTCAATAGGAAATGGGAGTTAGAACAGAGAGAGGAATACAATGCCGCAAGTAAGTAAACTATCAGAAAGGCCTAGGTCTGTTTTGTATTTCGTGGGTGGATCGACGCTGGGTGATAGAAATTCTGACCTGCTACCTGTCAGTTGTTGCGTTGGCTGCCACCATAATCACACAAACCACTCCCTCAGTGGCCGCATTTGATACCCATAAGTAAATTCATAGCCATCTTTACAGTGTTGCTGACTGTTTCAATGCCAATGCCCATAGCGCTTAGTATTGGCGAACTGAAATGGCTTTGGTTTCGCGAACCCAGGATTCATACCAACCTGGACCGATATGACTTCGTCAGGAGAGGGTCTTAGTGTATTGGACATTGTGTCTGCTCTTCGACTTGGGTGAACAGTGGGACTCCGCCCAATAATCTTCGATACAGAATACCGACCAGACCCTATGCAGCTATCTTGCCGTGGCCTTTGACCACTTCTCACAGAAGGTTGTCCAATACTACAACTGTATGCAGCCGTCCCCAGAAGATGCGGCCAAGACTACCTAAACTAACAATTACACCAGAAAATATGCTCATTACGTTGCAATGACTAACGCGATGGACCAACGAATGGTGTTTGGAATTTACAGCAGCCTCTTCAACCTTCCAGCGAGTAGCTCGATAAGCACGACAATCAACTATTCCTTGGGCAAATTACCTTTCCAGCACATTGCAGCACCACCTTTTCAACCATCGGAATCTGCCACTCCAGTCGAGACAAATCCCATCTCATCCCCAAAACCGGCCAAAGAAAAGCCTTCCTCCCCTCAGGCGCCTGTGTCAGAACTATTCTGTTGGAAAATGTGCACTGATAGTTCATTCAGTGATGAAGGCAAAGTTGGCATGGTGATAGAAGAAGGCGGCCTAGGAGGCGCCTCTTATCCTCTGGCTATAGAACTCTAATTTTACTCGGCAAACCCAAATACACGCGACGGGGAAATAGTCCAACACATTCATTCCTCCGACAACACCACCCTCTCGGCCTCCATCTCCGGTAACCATCCCTTGCCGCTCCTCTCCTTCGGTGCGCTCATAACGCAAGAAAACAGCATGCTCACGCCCTCCGAGCTCGCAGCACTTCGCCAAAAAAAAAAAAATTCCCCCATCTCTGCCAGTGACGCCGTGGCGCCCGGCCACACTTTCTTCACGATGAATTAATCGCTGGCACCGTGCGCCTACACCACGCGCGGCCTCTACACCCAAAAATTACTTTCCTTACTCTCCCAAGACGTTGCGTACCGCTACCGCGCTGGCAACTACGCCTGGTCTCTAGCCATCAACACCACGACGCGCGGCGAATCTGAGCAGCATGGACGGATACGTGGAGGGGCTGGCGCTAGCAATGATCACCACGGTGCGGACGATGGGCATGACACCGACTAAGGAGAGGGGGCGTGGCACAGCAATGGTGAACGAGACGTATGTGCGGGTGTGGTATGGGTGGCTGGGGCTGCCGGCGGGCATGGTGTTGACGACAGAGGTGTTTTTGGGACAGACCGTCGTGAGGACGGGATAAGAGAGGGGTGCAGGGACGGAAGCGATGGGAACGTGAGGGTGGCGCTGCTTTTTCATGCATTGGATAGAAAGACGAGGGCAAAGTCTAGGAGGTGGCGAGCAAGATTGAGGCGAACGAGGCAGTGAAAGTGGCCAAGTAAGGGTGAGGCTGAGCTCAACTCATGAGAGACAAGGGTAAGGTAAGATATTTTTGGAGAGTAAGTGAAACGTCTATGCCTACGTCTATGCATGTCTACGTCTATACACATCTTCAGCCCACTTCTTGCAGTCTCTTCAGCTTTATCTGACAAAACTCTGTGTCCAACTTCATCGCCTCGCTCATTTATCGTACGTCGATGGGATGTTCGGGCTGACATCGCCCTCCTCAACTGCAGTCGGATCAACACCCATCGTGATAAGCCCAATCATTCCGTTCTCAACGGACTCGCCGTCCGCCGGCACGACACTGACGAGGGGGTTGTAACCGCCGGCGAAGCCAGTGTCGAAGATGTCGTCCTCGTCGTTCTTCAGGCGCACGATCTCGGTGTGCGACGCGTACGGCTCGAGCGCCATGATCTGCGCCTCCAGCTCCTCCGGGAAGTATAGCTGACCGGTGCTGACGCGGTTGCCGGTCTTGACCGTGCCGTTGGCATGAAGCGTGTAGTCGGTGAAGACCTGGGTGTGGATGTGGATGGCTGCCGATTCGAGAATTGTCAGGACCAAGTAAGGGGGGGCCTCAAACGGGGGAAGTTGCCTCACCTCTCTTTACGTAGAAGCCAGGGAAGACCGTCTTCATCTCCATCACGCCATGCTCGTTGGTCGGCCACATGCCGCGCAGGAAGGTCGAGTCGTCCGTGTGCAGGTCCGTCTCGCCGATGGTGAAGTTGTTGATGTCCATCGACGCCAGCAGATTACGGAAGGGCGTGTTCGGAGACAGCCCGGTGAAGGACGAATAGCTACCAGTGGCATTGCAGTGCCAAAAGCTGACCAGTGCATTTGGCAGCGGCTCGCAAGTGTTGATGTCGATGACTCCGACGTCCAGCCAGAGCGGTACGCCCGCCTCGCCTTCGCTCATGTCTTGGCGGAGTGTCTGCGAGCTGCTCGAACAGTCCTTGGTCAGTAGGCCATGCTACCGGTAGAGAGAGAGATGGGTGTGAGATGTAGGGGAGAGATTGCATACCGTGGCCAGACATAGGGACCCTGGGTGACTTCAGGAGTGAGGACGCAAGTGTCGTTTTGGATAACGTCGTAGTAAGGAGCCTCAGTCGTGATCTGATAAGTGGTGTTACCGCGCTCTTCAAGATCGAGGGCACGTTTGCGCAGACGTGCGTTGTAGCGCTTCTCGTTGAATTGAGCGACTTGGGGGGCGCATCGTTTCGAAACGGCTGCACGGCGCTGGATCTCGGCGTGAGAGACGGGATGATCAGGGCCCGGATGGGCAATGACGGTGGAAAGAAGAAGAACTGAGGCAAAGAGCTTCATGATGGCTCTGTCTCGAGTATTTACGCCGAGGTATGCTGTCCTGCTGGCCCATCATGCCTTGGACCATGTTGCTTTTATACTCCGACTGGACGATTGATGCCATATGGAATTCTAGATCGGAGCTGGAATGAGAGGAAGCTCTAACAACGGGTAAGTCCTTACCCTGCGTGATTTCCTGTTCCTGGTTGTCCAAACTTGGAGACTTGAAGCGATTGAAGAGCTTGGCATGCAATTGATAGAAAGGAGTACCGGAATTAGAGAAGCGGTGATTGGTCCGTTATGCTATTGTAGCCCCGCATAATGCTCCAGCACGCCCGGACGTGTCCGCAGATATCCCGACTGGGCATGTGGAAAGCATCCTATTCGCTCGCGGTGGCGTTTTTAACCCCCTTCAATCTGCAGCAGAGCGCCTAAAGAATGTTCGTTGCTCGCACAGAACACAGTTGCCGGCACCGCCCAATGCATCAAAGTGCCGGATTACTATGGGCCATTGCCTCTCATCTCCACTTTACTGCCAGGTTCGGTGATTCAGGAGTTTTTCGGTGATACAGCCAATGCACTTCGGTGAGGATATCAACGACATTGATGACAAAATAGCCGATTACTTTCTGGAAATAGATGAGTTAAGCGGGTAGTGATATCATTGGTGTCCTCTAATCGTTTCTTGGCTGACCGCGATTACGCCGGCTAGGGGCAATGGGACGCTTAATTTTTTTTCCTTAATGGGACGTCTCTCGGTCAGTTTCTCCATCTCGGCTTCGGGATCCGCGCGAAGATGCTCAGAGCTCTTCTATGCAGGGTCTCGTTTGACACCTAAGAACCAACGATTCAACAGAAAGAAAAGATGCACAGGGCATGAACTACCGGACGGTAATGTACATGCTGCATTGCAAGGGTACACTTCCACCTCTCTTCCCGCGCTGCGGCTTTCGCCTCTGCATTACAATCCATTAACCGTCATCTGGCAGAACTCCGGATCCTCCTCAAACTTCTGCTTCATCGCGACCAACTCCTCCACATCCCAGCTCGACCACACAAACCTGCCCTTCAAGAACGCCGCCGCCGGGCTCGCCAGCCAAACCGCGAACCCCTCGGGCAAGCTCCCATCGTCGAACGGGAAGTGCGCCAAAATCTCCTCCGATGCGCCGGTCTTCCGCGCGCCGGGCGTGAAGATGACGCCCGGGTTGAAGCTGTGAATTCTGACCGGTGCGCCGGGTAGCTGGTCGACCTCCCACTGCAGATGCTTCATCATGTGCGTGAACGCCAGCTTGCTCGAGCTGTACACGGAGTGGCCCGGCGAGCGCATGTGGATGACGGCGGTCGAGACGTTCAGGACGATCTTCGCATTGCCCGGCGGGATGGCCTTCGAAACGTCCTTGACCTGCCCCGTCATGGCCTGCATCGGGATGGCGGGCGCCTCGGGCGCGAGGTACGCGCGCACGAGGTTGAGGTTGCCGAACACGTTCGTCTCGAAGGCGCCGCGCACCGTCTCCGGCGCGAAGTCAAGCAGCGTCTCGCCCTGCTCCATGCTGCCGGCGTTGGCGACCAGGATGTCGATGTCCGGCCCCTTGCCCTCGGCGCGCACGCGCTTGCGCAGCGCGTCGAAGACGGAGTCGGCGGACGTCTTGTCGCACATGTCGAGCAGGTAGGTCCAGACTTCGGTGGAGAGGCCGGCGGCGGCGAGCTCGGCGCGAAGTGCTGTGGAACCCTCGTCGAGGGCGGATTGGCGGCGGGCGAGGAGGATGACGGCGGAGGCGCCTGCTTTGGCGAAGCCGCGGGCGATGAGGTAGCCAATGCCACCGGTGCCGCCGCTGATGGCGACGGTCTTGCCGGCGGCTGAGTTGGCGGGGTTGGTGGGATCAATCGCGGGATATTGCTCGCGGTGGGCTTTCTTCGTTAGAGGGGCAGGGAATGCCATGGCTGTTTTTGTGAGTGTAGTTGTGTTGGTGGTTTTGGGCGGGTTGAGAGTGGCTCTGGTCTCGGGTAGATTGAGAAGATGACTGTGGGCCTGATGCTGGAATGCAATGATGAATTGGGGTCTTTTATAAAGAGCCCTGTCGTGGACTGCTAGTGCTTGAGAGGCTTGATCCGTCTATTGCATCGAACGCAATCCTGTCAGACACAAGGGTCGGAATCAATAGATCCGGCGGCCATGACTTCTTTCTTCCTCTCCTTGAGGAAGAAGTCGTTGCCCATGGTTTGTCCGACCTTCGAAGTATAATCATCTCAAGTTCCCAGCGGAAGCTATCCGATGTTCGTCCGTCCGTATAGACTTCTTATAGCTTCGCGGACTTTGCGGAGCTATGGCGCTCGGGGTAGAGCCTGCGCAATGACAGTTTCGGGACCACATGCCCGTTTCGCGCGGTGAGGAATCCGTTGCCGGTAGCGCGCAGAGTTCGGCACCACGGAAGTGCCGAAGCGATTGAATCGGATAGTGGGAGACATAGATCAGGAAACGGTGCTGCTGGGCATCTCGGATAGCTTCCATCCGTTGCCGAATAGTTGTGGCGTACCAGTTGCTTATGAAGTTGAACTGATCCGAGGAGGTCCGGTAGTAGTGGAGTGCCTTGTAGCTGCTACTTTTACCCAAATTCGTTACGTTTGCAAGCCGCTGGTAATCCTTGGGTTTGATGAGAGCGCAACGGGCTGTCTTCCGACAGAGGAAGCTGCGAGATTGCGGTAGACTGATGCCGAGGTCGAGGTTGTTGCCCAACAGGCCAGTATTGAGATATATGTTCGAGTCATTACTGCGGCAAATGTGCAGATCGACAGGACAACCTGCTTTAGTGTTCTTGATGACTGACAGGTTGGGCTTCACCAGTCTGTTGCAGGTCATGGCAATTGCATGAGCCGACTTGCCTTCGGTGTAGCAGATGCTTGCGTACAGGGACGCCTCATGAATAGCTATGGACTGCGATATCAACGGCACGGTGGTATTCACATCCGAGAAGCAACTCGAGGGGCTTCTCCCGTCGCTCGAGGTCAAAACGCAGGCATTCGAAGCAAGGAAGACTTCGTTGGAAGGCGACGTTGCTCCCTTGGATGAGTATCCAGACGCAAGAGCGAACAAGGCAAAGCAGAGAGCGGCGAAGAAGATTACCGGGAGAGTGCGGTGAGGTGCTGCCAAGGCGTTGCGGCGGCAAGCCCAGCCAGAGTGGATAAGGTAAACGAGGCTGGAGACAGCATTGGGTGAGTTGCTGAGGATGGCCTGACGCTAGTGATAGAGGCCATCTTCAGCGGCGGGAGCGCGGGATGGGAGGGCGTGGTGGAGGATGTAGGTCGCAATTCGCCAGACGGCGGACGCGCAAAGAGTGACAAAGAAGGCGATGAAGGCAATAAAAAGAGCACCTTATGGGGCCTTGAGAGTAAGTGTCCAGCCAAGGACGCGACCGCCCGACCAGTTGATCCAAAAACAAACGAATATCTTTTGCGGGTCCATGGTTGGCATTGGCGGAGAGAAGGAAAAAGGTCGAAGGAGAATTAAGCATGGCAAGCGGCTATCAGCTGCGTCGACTGCCAGATTTGGAAAAGACACCGCAGCAGGGTTTGTGAAAAGACAGCCGCGGCTGGCGGGTAGCTTGACATAGTAAGCACTCACTCTCCGACAGTCACCGTCCCAACAACCGCTTCGCGTTCGTCACGCCAAAGCATTCCATCCTTTCCGCACAGTTGAATGAACGCTGTCCACTCAAAGTCTGCTGTTCATACAAACAAAATCACGGGTGACGCGAGACGATTGCTTTAACTCAGCCTTGGTGCTCGTGAGCGTCATCGACGATTCTTCCGAGATGTGGAGGTTCTGATTGGTCGAACCGCAGTCTCGGGCGACACGACGCATAAAGATCAAACCACAGAGCTGAAAGAAACCAATTAAGAAACCAATGATACTTCTAATTTCTCCCGCCTTACCTGGCATGCACGTAACCCTGCTTTAATCCCACACCTGGCGGCAGCTGATGTTAATCCGCTTCGCCGCCATATAGCCCTTCCATTTCTCATACGCCCTCTTCTCCTCCTCTGTCGCCCCCGGCGTCCCCACCGGCCAGTTCGCCAAATGCTCCGGACACGTGCCCGCGATGGTCCTCGGCATCGCATGCCACGCCCACCGCGCCTCGCCCGACAGCAGGATACAGTCTCCACTCCGCACCCTGATGGCCACCGTCTTATCCGGCCTGCGCCTAGGCCCCAGCCGGCGCGGCTCTTCACCCTCCGCCCCTCCGTCCTTTGCCTCGGCCCCCACATCCCCGTCTCCCTCGTCCTTCGCAATCACAAAGATGCCATCACACCCGAGACTGAATGACGCGAGCGCGCGCTCGCACTGCTCGCTGACGTCGCGATGCACAGGCATGTAGTCCTTTCCCGAGTAGATCAGCACGACCCCAGACTCCGGGCGGATGTGCGGGAAGAGGCCGGTGACGAGGCGCGCCAGGTCGTGCGGGAAATGCGTGCGCGTGATGCCGTAGCTGCGCGTGGGCCAGTCGTACTGCTCGCCGAGGGTCAGCCAGCGGAGCTTGCTGGCGAGGAATTGCGCGAAGTTGAGGGGCTTGCGGGACGGTGCGGAGGCGGCGTCCTTGGGGTGGAGGAGCTGGGTGGGCGAGGACTGCGGGTAGCTGAAGAAGGAGCGGGGGACGGCGTCGTGGGTGACGAGATGAGATTCATGGGAGCTGGGGGAGGCGGTGGCGGAGTCGGGAGAATCCTGACGCTTCAGAGGCGGGTAGGGGATTTGGTAGTCGGCTTCGAGGTTGATTTTGTGCTTCGGGTCGGCCAGATCGCGGTGCATGAGCAGGGATGTGAACAGCATCTGGGTTTCCGGCGGGAGAATCCCAGGGACTATTTGGAGCCCTGTGAAGCCGTCCCATTAGGTAAATTTGGAGGGCTGAGGAGCGTTTAAAATGACGAGAGACGCACCAGGCATGTCTTTATGCTCGTAAATAACTGCATCTTCAAATTCGCTCCAGGGTACACTGGTCGGGTCGATGTGTGGTAAGGCAGCCTTGAGATAGTCGTAGCATGCACGCTCTCTAACAGAAGCGGAGATGCTGCCGGCCGGAAGCCATGTTTTTCGTTGTTGCTCGCTCAGCTCGTTGTTGAAGTATAGGATGTCTTCGTCCTGGTCAAGTTCTGCTCTTTTTACTTTGTTGTAGTGCAAGTAGGCCTCCTGGATGTGGATAGGTGGCTGAGCAAAGGTGTCACGGTGGTGCGAGGGTTGAGTCTAGATCCAAGAGTCAGCCAGGGCATCGATGGAGATGGTGCGGGCATTACACGGCATTACCGCTTCCGATGAGAGATCCATTGCTCTTCGCACCAAGCCTCTGCGCACGACACGGGTGTTCTTGTTCAAGTGAGAAGTCCTCGGAAAGTAGGTTCGCCCAAGGAATAGAGGTCTCATCGGCAACGTCACGTTACACGTGGTTTAGGACTGTGGCATGTTCAGATTCTTCTTGAAGGCGAGTTTTTGCCGAGCCTGCAACGCCCTCATTGGTGGAAGCTTCCACGTCGGAAGCTATACTTGGTTGGGTATAGCGTCAGGCAGCATTCATTCAACACCACCACCGAACCCCGGCGCTTCATCACGACTCAAGCAACTACCTGCGTGCGGTTTGTCGTCGCCCAACTCTACGACAATGTAGCCTCCTCCAGTTCGCACTGTATCAACTGCCTTGACGGCTCATCGGGAGCTGTTGAAGTGCCACTCTATCAGCTCTCGCAAAGCCTGCTGACTTTTCGTGCACCGTCTTCTGGTCCAACAGAGCTGATTTGAGACGCGTGTGACAGGTTCTGAAATTCGCATGTATCGCCAATATTTATTATTATCAACCTAGTGCATGCCATCTCCCGAGCGTTATTCCACCGCAACACTCCAGATACACGTGAGCGATGAACAGATGCGCATAGGAAGCTAGCCTGCTCGCCGTTACACCAGTGCCACCGATGCAGGAGCAGGCACATATCATTCAGCCTACGGGCCACGTCATAAACCATCACACTTCCTGCCGCAAGGACGCCCAGCGCTAACACAGCAGATGGCGCTCTCCAAAAGTGCTTCACTAAGGACTCTACACTAATTTTTGAAGGACACCAAGACGAAGCACAGTGGATCCCAAGCTTGCCACTTAAAGAGAACAAAAACTGTCCCTCTTTCAAATTGGGTATTGGTGAAAATTCCGTGCAACCAAGAAAAAACTACCGCCCCCTCTATCCCTCCGCTTCAGCCCGCGAGCACTATGAAATCATAACACAGGCTCCGCGACACCACTTCCCCCTCGCGCTGCATCAGAAGCAACACCGCACCTCCACAGTCCGTACTCTCAAAAACGATCCAGACTAAACCACCCCTTAGGCAGCAGCGGCAGCATCTCCCTCAGCCGGCGCAGCATCAGCATCGGCGGCAGCGTCGCCTTCAGCGGGCGCGGCAGCAGCCTCGGTGTCTGCATCGTCAGCAGCAGGCTCAGCCACAGCCTCAGCAGTAGCGGGCGGGGCAGCAGCATCCGTCGGGCCTCCAGGCGCCGGGGCGACGGCGGCGTCCTCGGCGGTCATAGCGTTGCCGGGCTGGCCGGTGTTCTTGTAGGGGACGATGGTGGTTCCGTCGCTCATGACGGGTGCAGTGTCGCCAGGTTCAGCGCCGGGGTTGGCTGCGGGTGAAAGAAAAAAAAATTAGACGGATGAAGGAATTGGGATGGGGAAAAAGTGAGCGTACCCAGGGGAGCTGCGGCAGCGAAGGCGGCGAGCGTGAAGAGGAGGGCGGTGGCGGAGAACTTCATTGTGGTGGTTCGAGCTTTTTTGTGTCTGTTGATTATGGAGTATGGATTAAGGTGTACTTGGGCGGTGTTTGTTCGTTGGGTCAGGCAACAAGCGTGGGTCGGCCGGCGACAAAAGGAATGTCTTGAGCTTGGCGGATGATATGGAGAAGGAAAGAAAAATATAGTGAGTGCTGGATTTATGTGTTGAAGAGAAAGACGTTGCTGCAAGTGAAAAGGCGCTCAGCCTTTTCAACATGTCGACAGTATATTGCCCAGATTGGAGTGTTGGCGGCATGACAGGCCGGATGCGGTGGTTGAGACAAGTACGGTGTTAGGGAATGGGTCTGAAACTGGGAGAGCTGGGGGCCTGCTTGCCCGGACCGCGCCCTCTCCGCTCCCCGCATAACGGCGATCTCAGGGATCGTCCTCACCGGTGGAGCTTGCGAGCTTGTCTTGGCCGGGGGTTGGCTGGTTTTCTCGACAATCCAAGGCAGTCAAGAGATTACTTGGGTGACGTGGACGCGTCGCCGATGTGCGGTTTTGGGCGTCCTGAGGCAGTGCAGTGCTTGTCGTGGCTGCATCGAGCAGCGGATGACGTCCAATCGGATAATTCCTCTCCTTGGATTTTTATGGAATTGTTGTTGGCTTCCAAATTCTGCGAAGCGCTGGGTGGTTGGATGAAATTGCAGCATGCGTGGTTCGTGGTTGGTCGCCGGGTAAGTGCAACGCCTTTTGCCCAATCCACCCCAAAACGGTACACCAGCAGTCTTCAACGGCCATCAGACGCCACTGCTTGCGCATGAAAATATTGCGATGGTTGTAAAAGTGCCTGGGTTTTTAGGCCGACAGCAGGATGCACCCTGATGCAGTATGAGACAGAAGAAGATAGGGCGCTCGTCAAAGCGCGCGCGACCCATGCGAAGCCGGCGGCAACGTGGAGGCGCTGTGCGAAAGAACACTGACAGAAGGCGTGCTCCCGACGGTGATATCCGGTGTGATGCGGTCTTTTCGCATGCGAAGCTCCTTGTTGCAGGAGGATGCGGAGAGGCAGCAGCCAATCGCTCGAATCTGCAACCCGGGCGCTGAAGCGACGTTCCAGACTGAGTAATGAGCATCCAGCCGCTGCCGCCACAGCTTCAGCCCAGCCTTAGCCTAGCGCCAGCCCAGCCTCAGCCGCGGTGGGCATGTTGTTGTCAGCAGCCCCATAAGAGGCTTGAACGAGGCATCACAGACAGCTAGTGTCGCAGCCGCCTCTGATCATCGACTATTTTACAATTGGGCGATGCCGATCAATGACAACAGAGGCCTCAGGCGCACGGAGCGAGCGAGCACCCACCTCGCCGATGACGCGGCTGAGAAGAGAGGCACATATCCAGCAATCTGATCAGCAGTAAGCGACCACGGAAGCTCCTGTCGCCCTCGACTTGCAAGACATGGCTGATGCGCCCGCCACGGGGAATCCAGCCCATAACTTCACATTCCGCAGAAGCGACTTGGGCGCCTGAAAGCGGCAGCCTCTCCCTTCGGCCCCTAGTCTTCTCCTTGCTGCATCCATTTGCTATTTGTATACGTTGCAACACAAGCCTCAGGCCTTACAAGCATCAATGTAAGCTTAAATTCACCCAACCGCATCCTTGATCTTCTCTCCTCATCGCAGCACTACTCCTTCACTCCACGTGGCAGACCTGTACCGTACTCTGCACACATTTCGATGATCCCTCTTCACCGGATACTCGCTCCGCTCGTACGGGCAATAAGCAAAGCAAGGTGATCGCTAACCCTCCCGCTCTTGCATGAACCTTGAAGCATAATTCGCCTGCTTCCACAGGCAACCAATCTTGTGTCGTGTGCGTGGACCTTGTCTCCAGCAAGAGTATAGCGCCTGGAACCATGCACCAGTCAACATCACCACCCACGGTTCTGCTCAGACACGTATGAATTGGCGGGCTAGAGACTCCACCGCAAAAGCGACAGAAGCTTGTCCATGATCATCCCGCTACTCACGATATAGATTGGCTTCTGAATGGAACGCTGCCGGCCAGAATCGCAGGCAGAAGGATAGTGAGAGTTGGCGATGATCCTAATTGATGGCGCGGTCGATGGATCACGCTCTCCGTCTGCAGGCTCTTCCTGCGCGGCAAAAGACGTCGATCTTCAGCTCTGTTCCACGTATGGCACCCTGGTTTTATCCCTACGTGACCGATCTAGCTACTAAATGTACTCGCTCTGGCCGCTGACTCTACCCAGGCATGGAAATTGGGCCTCGTGGATCTTTGGATTGGCCAAGCCGAAGGCGGACGGCCGCGACGAGAGTGCCGGCGGTACACAGTGTGCAAGTACATTGTCGAAGCTTCGGTCGAACGTCTCCGGTAGCCCGGGGAGTGAACCGCGGAGGATCCAACTGAGGTTCAGGCCCGGCTCGGATGAAACCGCATGGCGTAGGCGCTGCACCCTGAATGACGGGGTGTGCAGTGATGTTGCGAAGCCGTGACGGAAGATCGTGGAGATGGTGGAGGAGCGGGAGCAGGATTGAGGGCGGCGGGCGGGAGTGAAGTTCAGCCGGCGCCGACCCCACCTTTGCCCCATCTTTTGCGCAGATCTCCCACGGCGCCATCTCTGCCTTCCTCCACTTTACTTCTTGATCACAGTCGCATCCGCACTGCTCGCAATCGCATCCGTACGGCTCGCATTCATCGGTTGGTCATCTGATGCCCGTAACGTGCTGCTGGCCCGTCTGTCGGGCGCGAATATCAGCCAATATGAACGAAAGACTCCGAGATGCCTTCCGCATGCAGCAATTTCTCCAGCGCGATCTTGACTCACGCACAGATCTTGTAACGTGTGTGTGGCTTGGACATGATCGGCCTGGAAATATGAACAGAGAAGTACGGAGGAGGTGAAAGCGCGTCGAACCCGAAGCCCTAATTCCATTAGGACTGTCCCGCCGCTCAGCATGTTCCGTTGTAAATGCGGCACTCATGGGAATTTCCTTCTGCTTCCGGAGAACCGGCGTGTCTAAAGAATCTCAACCGTTCACGACTCTTCAAGAACTAATCAGTCTTGTCGACCTTGTCTGATGCTCCGCGGAGCACGAAACAGCCATCGGCAGAAATCGGCATCGCCCTGGTGGGCCGCTTTGTAAGCCCTGACTTGGCTCCACAAAATTTTTAACGCAATGTTTTACGACGCCGCAAGAAGATAACTACCCGATTTAAAGGGTCTGCTTACCAAGATACTTACCTCTTGCAGTTTGGATGCGCTTGTTTTGCAACTTTCTGTTCTTCCATGTTGTTCCACCACGCCCTCTGGCGCCGTTACTTGGGCCTTATCAGGCTTGGGGCCGGTATGTAGCTGCAATTTTGCCAATTGATGTCCATGACATCTCAGTAGTGGCGGTGTATGTGCGTCGCGCGAAAACTGCCCGAGCTCTCACGCTCCACCGTCTCCTGAAGCAATGGTCTGATAGCTTTATTTCCGGATTTATCAGCAGCTGCAAACTGCGACCTCCTCAAGACTTCTTTATAAAATCTGTCTCCTCTCCGTTAAGCTACAGGGATTTCGTTCTTCAGGTTCACTTCTCTAGTCGCAGCGAAGGCATCATCAAACCAACACCATGGCTACTGAGTTCATCAACAAACCTGCCCCCGGGGTCCGTCATCACAGAAAATCATTGCCCACAAACAACACATTAACAATCTCTACTACAGGTCCCCTACTTTACCCCCTTCCAGGAGATCCCTGCCGGCACCGCTGCCTATCCGCAACCTGACGGCAAGCCTGTTCCCAAGCTCTTCCAGCCGCTCAAGGTCCGCGGCCTGCGAGTACAAAACCGCATCATGCTCTCGCCCCTCTGCCAGTACTCCTCTAAGGACGGCCACATCTCCGCGTGGCACGACGCGCACCTGGGCGGCATCATCTCACGCGGGCCGGGCATCTCCATCGCCGAGGCCACCGGTGTCCTACCCGAAGGACGCATCACGCCGCACTGCCCAGGGCTGTGGCAAGACTCGCAAATCGCGCCCTGGAAGCGCGTGACCGACTTCGCGCACACGCAGAACCAGCGCATCGGCATCCAGCTCGCGCATGCCGGCCGCAAGGCCAGTACCGTCGCGCCGTGGCTGTCGTTCGCCGCCCTGGCGCCCGCGAGCGAGGGCGGGTGGGCCGACAACGTGAAAGCGCCCAGCGCCATCCCGTACGACGAGAACCACGCGAAGCCGAGGGAGATGACGAAGCAGGATATCGAGGAAGTCAAGGCGGCGTTCCAGGCGGCGGCGAAGCGCGCGGTCGCCGCGGGTTTCGATTTCGTCGAGGTCCACAATGCGCACGGGTACCTGCTGCACCAGTTCTTGTCGCCCGTGTCGAACCACCGCACCGACGAGTACGGCGGCAGCTTCGAGAACCGCACGCGGCTGACGCTCGAGGTGGTGGACGCCGTGCGCACGGCCATCCCGGCGGATATGCCGCTGTTCGTCCGCGTCAGCGCTACCGACTGGCTCGAAGAAGTGCCCGAGTTTGGCCCGGAAAAGTCGTGGACCGTGCCGGATACGGTCAGGCTGGCTGAGCTGCTGGCTGAGCACGGCGTTGACGTTTTGGATGTCTCGTCCGCCGGGTCGCATCCGAAGCAGAAGATCAAGGGCGGGCCGGCGCATCAGGCGCCGTTCGCAAAGGCGGTGAAGGAGAAGTTGGGTGATAAGCTGCTGGTCGCGACGGTTGGCACCATCACGGACGGTGAGATGGCGAACCAGCTGCTGGAGGAGGGACTAGATATTGCGGCGGCTGGCCGTCTCTTCCAGAAGAACCCTGGGCTGGTGTGGTCGTGGGCGGATGATCTGGATGTGGTGATCAAGAATGCGAACCAGATTGGTTGGGGGTTTTCGGGGAGAGGCAAGAAGGTCACCGCGTTCTTGACTGGCGATGAGTAAACGCGCAGTGAGATTCGTAGAGCCACTGAAGATATTACCACAATTTGAGAATGGGGAGTCTTTCTTTAGTCCTTGAACGAAGGGCGAGGCCCTATCTGCAATGTTTACCTGATCGATATTAGGAGTTCATAAATAACTCTGTTGCAGATAGGTTGCTGCTCCAAGTCAACAAGGGATTTGACACACATTCCGCGTCCAACAACACCACCATCATCGAAGATCCCTCAGTTGCAGCATAAACACCTCCTTTTTGACAAGAATTATCGCAGCGGAACCTGTCAGCCGTTAGAATAGGTATATTGGCTAAACTTTTGCTGGAAGTATGCAGGATTAGAATCGATAGATGGAGGCAGGAGCAACATGTATGCGACGTCAACTGACTAACTACTGTAAACACCTGGGGTTTCCAGCACGGTCCGTTAAAATTTGCACACCACTGTCCGAAAATGATGGAGCTATTAAAGAAGCTGCACATTGTTCTCCCACAGATATGAATATCCTATTCAGTTGATAAACCCAAGGA
>JAJJID010000504.1:0-26400 GCA_022204955.1 Macrophomina pseudophaseolina
CGACGGAAGCATGGCACGACGCGATTGCACACCTAAATCTCAAATGCTCAGCCCGCTCCAAGATGAGGTTATCAAGTATATTCTGGTCCTAGATTGGCTATTGCCCGAACAGCCTCGAGCTGGGGTGAAAGCCCTTGCCAATCTTTTTCTGTCCAAACGTGACGCGCACCCTGTCGGCAAGCACTAGCTTTTAAACTGTTCCAGACGAACTCCTGCGCCGAAAACCTGCTTGAATCATGTGTACGACAGCCAGAGAGCGAAATAAGATCCCGCCATGATTTTGGAGTGATTTGATCTCGTACGAAATATAAAAGCAAAGCATGACATCGTAGACGAATATATGTACGACTTTGACGAGACGGGCTTTACGATGGGTACGGTTTCGGCTGGCTTGGTCCTCACCTCCTCGGAAAGTCGGAGTCGGCCAAAATATGTTGGATTGGGTGGTGAAATAAGATTCTTGGTGATGAGCCGTGGCAGGCGGGCGGGGCCCCTTTTATGCCTGCTACGGCCAAGCTACGCTACTGAACCTTAAATACACGAAAGTTCCAACAAAATAGTTGCAGCAAGATGATCGCGAATGGGTTAATGTGACCCAAGAAACCAAAGCAACAGGTTGAGCGATTCTGTCATTCGTGATCTTCAAGGCATAGAACCACGTTGCCAACTGGTATTCCAACGAAATACTACGCGATTGGGCTATTGGCGTAAGCAACAACGGCTAGACGACGAATATACTCGGTCTCGAATAAATAAAGTACTTCGATAAGCACTATACTTAATTGTCAACCAGTATCCCTTCTATTCTTAGGCATGATCATCAGGAATCTCAATTTCGCGAATCTCCTATGGGGAACAGGGCCGACATCATCATGCCCAATTTCCTCGAATATCTAACTTTCTCGGTTATACTATCTAAATTTGTGTATATAAAGACTCTCTTTCATCTCTTTTCAAATATTAGGCAGAAATCAAAAAGACAAAAATACAGACTTCTTCTAACTTCACTTTGTCCGAGGCCAAGGGGCCTCACCTAAAGTTCGACATTTAGATATTGTCTCCGCCCTCTATCTAGCCTTGTCCACTATATATCCTTTAAGCATATGAGCGGGAGGGGCATCTAACACTTTTTTATATCGGATAGCATAGTAAAAGAAAAGTAACACTACAAAAACATTAAAGTAACCTTAGCTACTTAACTAGTAAAATACCCTGTAACAATTAGCGTAAAATACTAATGCTATATTGTTTTTCAAATAAACGGTTAGACCTAATATCTAAGATTTATTATTTCCGGTAAAACTCTTCTTATTAGTTTCGATACTACTGGCTAGGCTAGGACTTTATTACGAACACGCCTCTGTATACAGAGTTGTTGGGCCGAACCAGCCACCAGGCTGGTTATTGCTGTACCTTTTATCCACTAGTAGGTGTCGGCCAGTTGGCGAGAGGTTCGCCGAATATCTTTGCAGCACCGACTAAAACCCAATACGGTCGGACCGTTGTTATAGACTTCTCGTTAGAGATTACTGACTAAATAGTATTCTTCTATAAGTGTTTTTTGCTTGTTTACTAAACCCGTAAACTTCTCTAATATGTTATTCTATATTAAGCTCTCTAGCTAATTATACTTGCTATAGTCTACTATATATACTTAAGTCTACGAAGGAGCTTAATGCGGCCCTATGGAAAGAGAAGAAGAAATTAACGGCTTCTAACCGTGCTCCAGGCAAACGGTAGGCTAAGTAGATACTAGCTAATACCTTATCAATTCGAATCCCCTTCTTTTTACCTTAAATCTATGAGAATTCCAAGCCATCTGAAGTGCTTTTGTGTGAGGAGAGAGGGCTCAAAGACAATTAGGGAGGGCGAGCCAGAACAACGCATTGACCAGCTGCCCAATGACTTTTTATAGGGGACTGGACGTATCGGCGAAGGAGTGCGTAGAAGAAGGAATTCAAGATACCTCATAAGGTCCAATTGACTTTTCTGATAAATGTCACTAGCGAAACATACCTCGTTGGTGAGTAGAGCATGCTCAGCTCAATCCGCGATCCTCTGTCACAACCTGGCTTGCTTTCTTCTCACGTCACCTTAATCAGGAAATCAGATACCAAATACCACCAGCAAGTAGATTCCCAAAGCGGGAGCCCGGATCCAAATACCGATTCATTGGATATAGCAGTAACTTAGCCTACAGCTCTGCCGCATTGCAAATAGAGATGATTTTTCTCCACTATGCGCCCGATTGCCACCTCGCACACCAATGCTCTTTTGAGTGGGAAAACAGAAAATAACCCCAAAACCTTTCCATGCTCCGACCCGCGAATGTAGACTGATCACGCCAGCCTCTCGAAATCCCTTCGCAACACCACCCTCTCTCCTCACGCATCAGCCTCCTCGCCATCCATCTTCTCCTTAAACGCCTGCCTATCCGCAACCTCCTTCTCGTCCGGCTCCCTGACCTCGATCTCCAGCACATCCACCCTGTTCTCCTGCTCGTCGTTCGGCTGACTCGCAACGCCCACGACGCCCGCGCGAGTAGCCTTCCTCTTCGGCCGAATAAACGTGCGCTGCACGATCGGATAATAGTACGCGCCCTTCTGCAGTCTACTGCCCTGGCCGGGCACGGCGCCGACGTCCATCTCCGGGTCGTGCAGCGCGAGCGCGACGGTGTCATCGTACGGCTCCTGCGGGTTGCCGGCCTGTTGGTACGTCTCGTAGCAGCGGACGCGGTCGAACTTGAAGCAGCGCTTGCCCTCCGCGTTGGTGTAGTCGTACAGCGCGTCGTCGTCGCGCTCAGGGTCATTCGGGCTGAACTTGCGCTTGATGCCGCGCACCGCGTCACGGGAGCTGGGCAGGAAGAACTCATAGTCGTAGTCAGGCTGGGGTGGGGGCTTTGTCGCGCGGACCTCCGGATCTGCGGCCTCGTGCTCGGCGAGCTTCGTGCGGTACGCGTCCTCCTGCTCAGCCGTGGGCTCGAGCACGCGCAGCAGACTTACGTCGACGCGGTCGTCGTACGAGCTGCCCTGCGCCGCGATGGGGTTGGTCTGGAACTTGGCGACGATGTAGCCGCCTGTCTCGGTGACGGCGTCGAGGTCCGGCAGGATGGGGTACGAGTCGACAAGCTTGAGCGAAGGATTGAGCGGGTGCTTTGGGTTGTCCCACGCTCGGCGCTCCTCCTGCGTGATCTCCTCGGCGCGCAGGTTCTGCACCGTATCCTGGCCCTTGTACGCGTCCTCCGGGTGCGCGATGTCGAAGCCCTTGAGTATCGAGCGCAAGATGTTGATCGGCTCATTCTTCTCCGCATCCGTCTGCTTCTTGCGCTTGGGTACCGCCCGCCTGCCCGCCGAGTCGCGCAGTCCGCTGTGGCTACCGCCGCCTGCGGCGGTCATATACTCCGTTCGCCGCAGGAAGCTGACGCCGCCAGCAATTGATGAGGGCTTGCCGAGGCTCGACAGGGGTTTTAGCAGGGCGCGGTCATGAGGGTGCAGGGGCATGGGGTTTTCGGGTGCGAGGAGTACTGGGGGAGCCGTTAGCTATACTACGCATACGTGAGGCGATGCCGAGGGGCTCACCAGCGTCATCTCCCTCGAATACGCCCGGCAGACCGACAAGGTCTATGGGCATTCCAAGTTCGGCATCCGCTTCGACATTTAGCGGTTGCTCTCTCGCGAGGCGCGATGCGAATCCGGCGGAGGTGTACTGGCCGCTGGCCAGACCGGTGTTGGGTATCTCAAGGAGCTTCGGGGGATTGGGCGGCGGAGGTAGCGCATTCGAGTATCGTATCCGTGCGATGTAGTCCTGGTGGTAGACGCGCCCGCCGCTCGCCATCTTGGAGGTATGACAGGGGAGCGGTTGTGAGATTGAGTGGGAATGGAGGTGCGATTAAGAAAGTCGACAACAGCGCGTTCGAGGTTGACGTCCACGGGCCCGTGCGCATGCGTGGTGGCAGCTCGCGGGCGGTGAGAGAGCTCCGCGCCGTGTCCAGCAGCATCGAACGAATCAATTCATCATGAGCAAAACCGTGAATTCTATCATGGAAGCTACCATTCTCTCGCGGGAACTCCCGTTCTCTGTTCCCCCAGCGCCGTTGACCCCTAGCTCTACCACAAGAACATGCACTTGTTCATCAGCAGCCGACTCCCAAGGATATCATACTCCTTCTGTGAGACCCAGCTATCATTACCGCTGCTACTCAGCTTTCCGAAGACACTGCCGCCCTTCCATACCAAAACCTGAGGATCAAGATCTCTCGGCGGCGCGCCGATGAGGATGTCCTTGCCAAGACCGGGCAGTAGTGACCGCAACCTGTCCTCCAGGAACGGCATGAAGCCAGCAATCTTACTGCCGCCGCCAATGACCATGATTCCTCCGTAGAAGTCGCGCGCTTTACGGTCATCTCCACGTGCGCCCTGTTGGATTGAACTCATGATGGCTGTGTCAAGACCCGCAATCGGGAGGATTTTGTCGCGTTCTTCGGCCGCCTTGATCTTTTCCAACGTAGGGTCGAAGAAGATACTTGTAGCCCCGAAGCTTCCTCCTTCGCCGGGCGCCCCGCCAACGGCAGGAGTTTCACGGGGCGGCTGTGGAGTGCCAGCGCCATCCGGTCCAGGTGAGCCGGCGACTGATGAACGAGGTGTTCCCTCCTGTTCATTGAGACGAGCCACTAGGCCAGCGGGGTTAGGACGACTTGGGGTTGCCGCAACCATCATCGGCAGTGGCTTGGTGTCTGGAGCAGCAGCATTGCTGACAGCTGCTGGCTGCGGCGGCGCAGCACTGTCAATAATGGTGCTTTGCGCGGCAGATTGAGGATCATTTGGTGATCCGTCATACAGGTCATATGACCGGTCAATGAGCTTCCGACGTCTTCTGAGCTTTTCCGAATGATCGAAAATGGTAGGATGGAAGTAACCCTGGAGCCAGTCAGTCTTGAGAAAGGGATATATAATAGTCTACTCACCATAGGAGCCAACATGGTTTCATCATAACATTTGAAAAAATACTTTCTTGTGTCCTCCCCAAAAGCTCTCAAATGAAAGTCGTACAGCTGCACACTGATATCCGCCTCGTTCATCGTGCAGAACTTCTGCTTGAGCTCCTCAGCCAGAAGCCAGTCATACCTCCTCTTCAGGTTGATGTCTGAATAGGGAAAATGGTCATGCAACATCATTCGTATGAATGTCTCTGTGACGTCCGAACCACCAAACTTCAAGTTAACCCGAGAGTCTTCAATACACATGCCCTCATCAACGCAACAGACTGATGTCTTCTGTGCTCCAAGGTCAACGATGCAAGAGCTGGAGTAGCCGGCACCGAAAGTCGCAGAAAGACTTTCTTGTTGAAAGCATACGCGACCGAACCCGAGATCGCGCAGCAGAATGTCGAGCATTTGTGTGACGTAATTGCGCTCGAAGAGGTCAGGGATAATGCAGACGCACCCGTACTGCGACCAGTCTTTCTTGTGCTTCAATCCGAGTTCGGAGGTTATGGCGTGCTCGATGATCAAAGACACATCTTGGTAAAGGGCATTTTTCGTCGTGTAATCCTGCTCGTTGAACCATCCATAGCGAACAGGCCAGAAAAGCTTGTAGCGAGGTTTCGAATTGTCCGGGATGCGCAGGGCAGCCTGACCCAAAATGTAGTCAGGTGCATCCGATGGGATTTCCGTCCATTCAACGCGATGCGGGTCGTTGTGTTCGCTGATGACCTCCGGCGGTGTTCGCTTGTTGTAGTTGACCACCAATTCCTTTGAGTTTGGCAACACCCTCCGCTTGTTTGCTCGCATACGTTGTTTCAAGTCATTCGACATGGAGTTGTATTGGGAAGAGAAGTCTTCGCCGAACCACTTATCAGGTTCCTCCGGAATCTCGCCATCAATCTTGATGCGTTTCGGGAGAGGTTCACCTCCATCTTCCTCTGCTTCGCTCTGAGGCCATTTCCGTGCAATGACCATGGGAACTGTCTTCGGTAGAGCATCGCTTGCCAGGCCTATTCGCAAGTTTTGGCTTCCAGGGTGTATGACGACAATCTTTGAACCGAAGGCCTCCTGTGTTGCTGTGGTAGCGCCGCCCTCATCTTCTTCGTTGACTTCCACCCCCTGTGCCAAAGCTCTGTCTTTGTCTCTTGCTTGTTGGACCATGCGGTTTGTTGCCTCTTCTTGCTGAGTCCGGTATGCGAGGAACTGATCGTCGCGCTTCAAGTATTCACTGATTTGCATGTCAGCACACTATTTTCAAATGAAATGAAAAGAATAAAAAACTGCGCGCAATGCGGAAGGACAGCTAGGGCCAAGAGACAGGGTAGCGCAAAGTGCTGGCCAGTTCTGGAGCACACGAGATAATAACTCTATGGAGAGTCCTGAAAATCCTAGAAGGCCAGGAGAGTGTCGGCTGAGGCTGAACCGATGTGATGCTAGACTGTGCTGGATCTTTCCCCCATGGCCGATGTCGTGCAAAGGCAGTGCGAACGGCCGGGCTTGCAGAAACGGGTGTCCAAATTGCGAAGGAATAGGACGCTTCCAGAGGCCGTGAAAGGAATGGTAATTCCGAGAAAAGTGAAAGGCATCTCTCAGCGGGGTATGTATGCCTAGTGGCTGACATGGCCACCCATGAACGAAGCGGCTTCAGTAGTCGAAAATTGGATTGGAAGTTGTTTCAGGGTAGTTGAGTTTTCGCGCCAAAGTTATCTCCAGAGGGGCTGCTAAGAGCAGCTGGCGGGTACTTATTTCGGCCCGGGAAGATGCAACTGCGTTGCAGAAGTAAGATGGGAACGCAATCACCGGAGACCCCTCAAGGATGCAATTTGGCGATGAGGAACCCATGATTATCGCGGGGGAAAACCGAAACTCCGAAACATCTTCGTCTTATTGTCACCGGCTTGGTAAACAGGATGTTGGCAGTAGAGCGAAAGAGAGAGGTTACGCTGGGTGTACGGAACGTTGATCCAACGACAAGGAGTTGCTGAATGCACCGGGCTCGATGACGGTGAAATAAAGGATATGTAGTATCGCAGTGGGCATGATCGCGGCCGAGGGATCTCCGCAGCGAAGACAGCAGAGGCAATCCTGTACTTTGGCGTTGTCGTTTCCCACTGGTTGTGCCTCCCTCGAGTCGCTGCTGACCGGGACTATAGCTCCTTCCATTCCCCCACGGGCCATGTATTGATGCGGCATTGGTTGCTTAACCGGGAATTGGAAGACAAAAGCGCACGAACGGGAGTTTGGGAGCGAGCAGAGAATGCGAAAGGAAAGGGCTGGGGGGTTACAGACGTGTAGTAGTTCTTCTGGTTGATCATGCTGACCTGGGGCCATGTAGTGAGGTCCAGGTTGTTATCCGTCCTCTCCAGGCCTGGGCATTGCACGCCAGAAGTCAGCACACAGCTTCAATGCGACGCGCGACGAGCGAGGCGACAGAAGGCAGCTCTCGCCCAGGACGTACCTTCATCCCTCATGAGGGCGCGGCCAGATTTCTTGCCGACCATGGCGGGCAGCTGGGATCGCGGTCGGGGCAGCTCGGGCAGGTCGATGGCGGGGGTGCGGGCGCAGAGGACAGATGGGATCGAGGGCGCGTCGGCGCGTCTGGTGGAGTCGAAGCGGCGGTAGCTCAGGTGGTGCAGGCGGGTGCAGGTGGTTGAGCAGCAGTGGCCCGTGCCAGTGCCTCGACCCAGCAGCGCGGGCACAGCGGAGCTCGCACTGCACTGCACTGCGCTGCAGCATTCTCAACGGAACACCTCCGCAACCCAACCGCTCAGATGTTCTGCCCGCCCGTCACGCTTCCTTCCTCGCGGCGGCCATCCCTTCTCCTGGCCTGAAAATGTCCGCCGCCTGGCTGCGCTCGGCCTCTGCTTCCACCCTCTTAATAAGCGCGTCCCTAGCCGTCGCCCCGCACTGGGAACAAGCTGGCGGCAGTGGGCCGCGGACAAGGCTTGATTGGGGCTGCAAGAAATGAAAAACCCACGACCTGTTTCATAGCTTCACGGCCCCTAATAACACAGCCTCTTAATCCGTCCCGTTTCCGCTCCCGCCCACGGCCTTCGAGAAAACAACCTCGCGCCCCGTTTCTTCCCACACCACCGCAACCATGGCGTCCAGTAGCGCCGGCCCCTCGCACCTGGCCGTCGACGCCAAACCCTTCCCTTTCAGCTTCCCCTTGCGCCATACTGCCCTGCTCGTGATCGACATGCAGCGCGATTTCCTGGTTGAGGGTGGTTTCTCCCACGGCGTTGGCGCAAGCCTCGAGGCCGTCCAGGCTTGCGTTCGCCCCGTCATGCGGCTGCTGGACGCTTGCCGGGAGGCTCGTCTGCCAGTCTTTCACACCCGCATGGGCTTTGAGCCCGACCTATCTGACTGCCCGTCGATCACTTTGGCTCGCCAAGCACCCTCCCGCGGCAATGCTGGCATTACCATTGGGGATAAGGGCTCCATGGGCCGCTATCTGGTGCGCGGCCAATATGGCCATGACATCATTGATGAGCTTCGCCCCATTCCCGGAGAGGTGGTGATAGACAAGTCGGGAAAGGGTGCTTTCTGGAATACCGAATTGCTGCACAAACTCAAGGCCCGCGCCGTCACCCACATACTCGTGGCTGGCATCACAATCGAAGGCGGTCTGTCTTCCACCCTCCGGGAAGCCAGTGATAGAGGCTTTGAATGCTGTAAGTCCCCGTGAGCCCCGAACACCACAGCGGATGGCATCGTGGATTACCGCCAGCTTGACCAAGATCTTGCGGAGATGGACCAATCGTCCGAATGTAATCGTGCCTGAATCCGCGGGACGCTTACGTCCAGACAGCTGTGCCAACTTGAGACGGTCTTGCAGAACCGAGACATGATTCTTATTGCCATCCAACGTGCTGCTGAGAGACATGCTTACCGAGAGCAGGCGTAATCTCGGAGTGTACAGCTGGATACGACGATGAAAAGCTCCGGCGCGGAAGTCTGGACGCTGTTCACGCCGACGGAGGTCTTCTTGGATTTGTTTCGAAGGTGGATAGAGTTGTCAAGGCCTTGGCTCCTCTAGCCGAAGCGCGTGTGGCCCAAGACGAGCGATATCGACAGAACGCAGACATGCGGATTCGGCGACTACAGGCTGCCTACAAGTCTGGAGTATCGCCCGAATCAGTCATGAGTTCGCTATACCGGAAGATCGAGGTTTACAAGGAGCACGATCCGGCTGTCTGGATTCACCTGGAGAGCAGGGACGCAGTACTGGAAGCAGCGAGGAAGGTGGAAGAGAAATGGCCCAATCCCAGGGAGCGACCACCGCTATTCGGCATCCCTTTCAGCATCAAGGACTCTATTGACGTTGCGAACATCCAAACTACCACAGCATGCCCGCCGCTCACACGCATGGCGTCTAAATCCGCGCCTGTGTATGAGAGGATTATTGCGGATGGCGGCATCTTCATCGGAAAGACGAACATGGACCAGCTGGGCACAGGTATGACTGGCTGCCGAAGCCCTGAGGGGATTCCGCACTCAACCTACCACAAGGACTACATCGCCGGCGGCTCGAGCAGCGGCAGCGCGGTGAGCGTGGGAGCAGGACTGGTGTCATTTTCCATTGGAACAGACACGGCGGGATCAGGACGCATTCCGGCAGCATTCAACGACGTCGTAGGTTTCAAGCCCACGCGCGGGCTCGTGTCCATGCGTGGCATCACTCCTGCCTGCTCCTCTCTGGACTGCATAGCGGTCTTAGCTCGCAACACAAGCGAAGCTCGCATGGTGTGGCAGGCGATCGAGGGGTATGACGCTGCCGACAGGTACTCGAAGCCGTCTCTTGCTTTTGATCGCCCCATCAATGCGGTCGGCCCGCAAAGACAAACCTTCCGCTTCGGCATCCCCCCTCCGGAAGCGCTAGATGCGTGCCACCCGCTGTACCGCAAGATCTTCAACCACGTCATCCGGAAGCTTGTTAGCATTGGCGGGGTGTTGAAGCCGATCGACTGGACCCCCTTCGAGCAGGCGGGGAGGCTGCTCTACGACGGCACCCTCGTCATGGAGCGACTCGCCAACCATCCGGACGATTGGCTGGAGAAGAACAGGAACTACCTGCACCCAGCCGTCGTGGAGGTGTTCGACGCGGCGTTGGCGCGGCAGAGCACAGCCACCCAAGCTTATCGCGACCTCCAGGCCAAAGCGCTCTATACGCGCCAGGCAGAGGAGACATTCAGTGCCGGGGCCAACGGCGTCGACGTCATCGTCACGCCGACGGCCCCCGCGCACTGGACGATTGAGGAGGTGCTGGCGGACCCGGTCAAGAAGAATAGCGCGCTGGGAGAGTACACGCATGCGGCCAACGTGCTGGACCTGTGCGCCGTCTCGGTGCCAGCAGGCCTCTACCCGCTCGACGAGCTGCTTGGAACGGGGGGCAACGATGGCCGGCTGCCGTTCGGGGTGCAGTTCATGAGCGGCAGCCGCATGGACGCAGGGTTGCTGGAGATCGCTCGGCGATTCGAGCAGTCGCTGGACCCGTCGGCGGTGGTTGAGCACGACAGGCACGATAGGAACGGCAATGGTGGCGGTAATACGAGCCGGAAGCGGAGTCGCGACGACACGCCGACGCTGACGGAAGAGATGAATACGGAATAGGGGAGCGCTGTAATGGGCGGGACGGGGCAGCTGGGGCGGGCTCGTGGACGTTGTAGATGCATAGCGCGGATTTTGGACATGTGAAAGCGAGACTCGATTTGCAGGGCTCCGTTCAGGGCGGAAAAGTGCAGGGCGTGTGTGGCTTGATGACCTTTCGGTGGTGATTGACGCATTGGGCAAGGCGGTGGGCTGCCTTTCATCGGCAGCCTGCGCTCCTGGGCCCTGCAGCGGGCGCGCTGCGTCGATTGCATTGAACCGGCCAGCGCAGCCGTGCAGGCGGAGAGGTGCCGTGCAATGCAGTCAGGCTTGCGGGACACTTGCATCGATGCGACTGCGTCAGCTCTCCACGACCAGCGCAGGCAAGCCCGAGCTCGGGGGCCGGCTGTCTTCCACCAGCAGCCTGGGCTCCCGTGGCTCCTGGCGGGGCCCGCGGGCTGTCTTGCAGGGCTGGCCCCATGTCCGCTCGCTCACTTAGGGCTCGAGCTCGGATCAACCACCTGGGCGACAGGTTGCTTTGCTGGCTTTTGCCTTAATGCTCTACTACAAGTCCGTCCAAGACCATCCCATTCTCTCTCCTGTTCTTTCCCGCCCACTGCTCCCGCCCGCACTTCTCCCCGCCCACCCCGTGCCCTCTCGCCGCGAAACGCCCGCGCAGAATCGCCCTCTCCCGGTCCGCCGTGCTTAGAAATACGCTCGCCCTTCCCCGGCCCTGACGCCATAGCTATCCCTCCCTCTGAACTTTTTTTCTGAGCGCATCCGCACAACAGCACCATGGGCGGCTGGGTATCGCGGTTGACGTCGCTGGTCTGGGCGAAGAAGGAGATCCGCATCCTGATCTTGGGCCTGGTACGTTCGCGCCGTGCGGGACAGCCCTGGAGGACCGCGTTTTGAGCTTCCGGCGTTGCTAACGCGAGAATGTGCAGGACAATGCTGGCAAGACGACGCTACTCTACCGGCTAAAGGTGCGGGATCCTGCAGGAACGAACATACACGTACCGGGATTCTGCTTACATGTCGTGTCTGAGTGCAGATTGGCGAGGTCGTGACGACGATTCCCACTATCGGCTTTAACGTCGAGTCTGTCACCTACAAGAACCTGAATCTCAATGTCTGGGTGCGTCTCGGCAGCCTCCCGCGCTCCCGCCTTGAAGTGCTCCCAGCTAACACTACCTCTTCCACAGGATCTCGGAGGCCAGACTTCGATCCGCCCGGTACGCGCCGCCGCTCCCCTTCTCCCCCACCACCCACTCTTCCAACAACTGTCCCGCACCGCAGAGCTGCGCACGCTGACCATCCTCCCCCGCCTGCAGTACTGGCGGTGCTACTACAGCAACACGGCCGCCGTCATCTTCGTCATCGACTCGACCGACATCGACCGGTTAGGCACCGCCGCCGAGGAGCTGGCCGCCATGCTGTCCGAAGAGGAGCTGCGCGACGCCGCTCTGCTCGTCTTCGCCAACAAGCAGGACCAGCCCGGTGCCAAGGGCGCCGGCGAGATATCCGAGGCCCTCAAGCTGGCCGAGCTCAGGGACCGCAATTGGAGCATAGTCGCCTGCTCGGCTATCGACGGTAGGGGTGTGGACGAGGGCATGGACTGGTTGACGGTGAGTTATTCTCGGCTTGAGCACGGGACCTCCCGCTTGATATTGCGTCTTCCCGGCTTGCTAACGGTATAACGCATAGACGACGATTCAGGCAGACAATGCATAGACGTGGCGTTTTTCTTTTCCCTTCTTCCTCCCATCGAATCCGCAGGCGACTCGAAGCGATTCGCGTCCTGAGACACTACCATATATCAGCCCTCCGGTTCTTGGGAAGACCCAAGACCATCCATCAACATATAACTACTCCTTGTAATACCCGCATGAAGGAGTTCCGGGCGTCATTGTTTATTTTCAATTGCAGCACAGAGACTTGTCAAGGTGGAAACTTGTGCCTTTGCACGTCTTGTTCGGGGTATTCAGGAGATATGCCGCGATTAGCCCGAGTGTTTTTGATTTTATTCATGGATGTCCTTAGTAAACACGTTTTTCACCTGAACAGGTAAAGAGAGAGCACGACTTCAGCAAGGAATAGAAGTAAAGGTATGCATTCTTGTGTATCTAATACGAAAAGCCTTTTTGATCAACAAAACAGAAACGGAAGCTCAAAACTTGGCTTGGCACGCGGCACAATGCAAATACCCCATATACTGAAGCAACAGCAAAAGCCCTTTATAAGATATGCATTGGGGTATCATAGCTATCTCCTTCTTCCTCTCATCCCTCTCATTGTCTTTTCCTCGTTGCTCGTTAGGATGCCACTATCCCTGTCGTATTGCGTATTGCGTATTCCGGAAAGAGGAAAAAACAAATCGCCTCATGCGACCCTTCAAATCAACACGAGGCCTGTCTCGCAGAAACGAGGATCCAAACAAATGTTAAGTCAAAGAAACAGCCGCTTTCCCACGTGTTTTCCCCTGCGCCATCGTTCCACCATTCGACTTTCCAGATGCTTGCTCCTAACCGTGCGAAAGGACGGCGACGTCATGTTTCGGTGCCATCGCAGCAAACGCACATATAGAGCTAAAGCAACCATCTGGACGTGAATGTCAAGAACATCTCCAGGCACTTGCGTCCTGTCGACTACTTCAACTGCCGACGAATGGCGGTGGGACTTTTCTGCCGTACCTGAAACCACGGGCTGAAAAAAATCCAAGCATGTCGCGCAGCGGAAAGCCAAAAAAACGGAGGGGAAAATTAAAGCAAAGGAAAAAGAAACACCTCACGCCCATCGCTCGCCATCAAGCCGCGCGTACTTCTCTTCCCTCAACGAGTCCGGCGGTGCCAACCCCCTACTACTCGGCCGTCTCTCCGGCGACTCTGCCGCCTCCACGTGCCCCATCGAACCTTTCGTCTCCGAGCTGTTGCTAGGGACCAGACGAAGCGTAGAAACGTCCGTCAATGCCTTGCCCCCCGGCGAGACGTTGTCCTCCTCTTCCGCATCGACATCGACATGCGAGTCCCTCCTCGCCTCCAGGCCCATCGTCAACACCGGCGTGGGCGTCGCTGTCGGCATTGCCGTCCTCTCCCTCAACATCTCCACAAACACACTACCGCCCCTGCCCGCGCGACACCTCATCCGCCCCATCGCGCCGTCAAGGGCCTTGACGCTATCTCCCTGCTTCAGCGGGGGGCGGTGCACGACGGTGCAAACGCTCGACCAGGACGGCGACAGCGACGACGACAACGAGGACGAGGAGGGGCAAGGACTGCCGCCAACGGGGGCGTCCATGCGCGACCAGACCGCACGCTCTTCTGGGGTCGCTGTCTGCGGATCGGTGTTGTCTTCGGCCGTGTCGGTGGTGTCCTTCTTCTCTTTCTGCTGCGTGGTGACGATCGGCCCCAACCTCGCCGTCCTAGACCGGCGTCTCGCACGCGTGCTCGAGGTCCACTGGCAAAGAGGAGAAGAATGAGGAGAAGTGTGAGGAAGCGGGCTCGATGGCGCGTCGCTGAAGCGCGCGTGGGTCGGCGGGAGCGGGAAGGAGGGGAGGACGGTGCCGTAGTCGGGGGAGAAGGAGGTGTTGGGCGGAGGGGAGCGTGCCTGCCGAGGTCGGAAGGGGAATGGTATCGAAGTGGAGGAGGAGGAACAGGAGGCGGTGTCAGTGGCATCGTGGTCGTTGAAGATGTTCGGCAGGGCTGCGGAGCTGCGGTTTGCAGGCGCCGTTCTGAGAGAGTGGCGGCGGCGGGCTGCGAGGGAGCGCGCGTTCGGTAAGGGTGTCGTGCTGGCATTGTCGGCCGTAAAGAGATGGCGGCTGGAGAGGGGAGAGGCGAATGAGAGCACGTCTCCGGGAGGGCTGCTAGTGTTGTCGCCACGGAGGCCGTGGAAAAGGTCGATCATGGTGGAGTCGTCTTGGAAGAGGCGCGTCGTTGTGGACTCACGCTGACGCTGGGTGTCGTGGGTCGCGAGGGGTAGGGAAAGCAGCCATCCAGGCCCGGCTGTGCGGGTTCCTTGCGCATTTTCATTTCCAGACCACTGTTCCGCCTGGAGACGCGGAGACCGATGAGCGATGCGCGGCGGGGTTCGAATAAGGGTACTGGCGGTGGTTTCGGTACTGTCGTGACTGCTGAGGTGCGTTTGGAAGAGGGACAGCTCACACCCCTCGCCCGCTGCAGAGCTGTATTGCCGGCGACGACCGCCGGTGTCGGGAAGGGCGCTGTTTCTGGAGATGTGCTCGTTGAACGGTTCCGCTCCTCCGACTGGTGTATGTTGCGCTAAAAGGATGCTCTGCCGATGGTCCGTTTCTGTGCGTAACTGCGGTGCGACGGAGGCCGTCTCCAGGCGCTTTTGCGAGCCTTGCGCCTCAGCGCTCATCTGCATGCTCTTGAGCTTGTCCTGCATGTAGCGCATCCGGCGCCGCTTGTGCCAGAATATGAAGGCCGTGAAGGCAAGGAGCGAGGTCGCGCACGCGGATATAACCAGCCAGAGAACGTATCCAACTCGGCCATTGCTGTTGTTTAGGTTTCGGTAATTGACCGTGATGAGGATGACCGCCACGACCATAGACAGGAGCGCAAGCTGGCAGATAACGAGGACGCTGTAGAAGCGTTTTGAGGGCGCACTAACGGAATACCTGATCGGTGGCTCCATGTTGGCGAATTCGTCAAAGATATGGGCTTCTTCAAGGAAGGCCGAGTACGTTTGTGAGTCCACCTTCCGCCGGGCGGCCAGTATGTTCGGGAGTGCGGTAGGCGGGGATGCGGACGTGGGAGCGCCTCGGGACATGACGGTTACGGTTTATGCCCAGTCGCAATCGAGAAGGTGGCGAATTATACCCAGAAGGAAGAATGTATGGTTGAGGTTCAGTGGAAATGCTGGGAGCGAGTATCTAGTCGGGCCAGTGAACGAGTGTATGGTAGAGAAGGCGTTGAGGTTGAAAAAACATAGAAATTAGGCGGTGATGTAGCAGATGAACCGGCGGATGACGAAAGAGGCAGCCAAAGACTTGGACTGAGGCAATCTGGATGGTAGTCAAAGTCAGAATAAAGCGAACTCAGGAAGTATTGGTGCTGGTGGGCATGTTGAGTCACCCACTACCTACACGACGACCGAAACCTACCATTATACCCACCCCACCGAAAAGCAATCTACTTCAAAAAGAAAGAACAGATCTTGTTGGATGCATGTCATCGTCGCCGATGAGAATCGGGGTGGAGTGACCGTGCAGGTTTGTTGGAGCGAACGCGGTGGAGTATAAACCCGCAAAAGCATCCACGTACGCCACCATCCCTGTCTTCCCCTCCCCCCGCATGCCGTACCTGCAGAATCAGGCCCCCTACACACCGGCCCTCCAGGCGTACTGTCGAGAGTGAATGGAGGCAAGAAAAACAAATACGAGATTGGTTCCAGAAGTAACGCATCCTACCTGACTCTGGCGAGTCGAGGCATTTGTCGGGATGCAACCGTTTTAAAGAACCAATAAAAATCACGTCCAGGCGAATGCTCTAATCCGCGCATTTGTGCTTGGGTTGCAATGCTTTTCGAATTGAAATCGTCGTGTCATATGCGCGTGCGCCGCGGCATCAGCTCTGTGAATGGCGAAAGGTGTCAAACTGAGACAATCGCACATATGCAGGTGTACGGAAAAGCTTCACAGGTTGCACAAGCAATTGACATTGCGAAATGGGGCTCATGCCTGTAGACACCGCCTCGCACCCCGAAATCCGAGCATGCGGCTCCCCGTTTGCTTCCCATGAACCCTGCATGCCAACGGGACGAGCTTAGCACCTGCTGGGGTGTTCTCACCTTTCACAACAGTGGCGTCAAGCTCCCGGCCCCCCATCTCTTTATCTGAATCCCCTAGACAACTTTTCTTCCCAGTCGGCGGTTTTCGCGTTGACGTTGTACCTTCATCGCCTCCCTCCTGCGCTTTTTCCATGCCCTGTTGTAGTCTCCACGGTGCTCCCAGAAATGATTTGCGAAGTCGCTTTGCTCGGCGCTGTCCGAGCCTTGTACCGGCGCGCTGGTAACATCAGACGTCTTCGTCCCGACAGATACCGAATTGGCGTCAATATGCATCATGCTGTCCTCCACCTGCTCGTCTTCCTCATCCTCCTCGTCATCGTCATCGTTTTGCCAGAATCTCTTACCGATGGCGGCGGTATCGGGCGTTGGGGCGGCGCTGCGCATGCCACGTATTTGCAGGTCTTGCCGCGTGTATGGCGTGAGCGGTGGATTTGCTTCTTCCACAGCCTCTTCTTCGTCGTCTTCGCCACCGCCAAAGAAGCTGAAAGAAGTATTAATTGGCGCGAGCTTCGTTGGTGTCCCACCCTCGGCCAATATAGGGCGTTTGAAAAGGGCCTCTAGAGGATGGACTTCTTTTGCGGTCGCCGCCTGCTCGGCGTTGCCGGTATCTGCTGTGGAATCGGTCATCTCCACGTCTGTGCCAGAATTGCCATGAGGAATGTTCTCCTGATCAGCTGCATTCGTATGTGCTACTGGTGGCTTGAATTCCGGAGAAGGTTCCTCATCGGCTTCGTGTTCTTGTGCGACTTCTGATTCAGCCTCCGACGAAGTCACTTCTTCAGATTCGCTTTCGCTGCCACTGCTAACGTCGGATGAACTCGTGGAGAGGACTGAAGAATTATCAGAGCCTTCATCGTCATCGTCGTTGTCGTCCGACTCCACTGAAGATACGGCAATTCCTGCAGACTTGCGTTTTGCCTCAAGGGCCTCCGCCCGTTCGAGAGCAGACGGCCTCTTGGAACTCCTTTCCTCCTTCGCAGCAGCAGCTTTCTTTTCCGCGCGTTTTTGCTTCGTCTCCGCTTCAGCCTCCCTGCGCCTCCGACGCGACTCAGACTCTGGCTCTACTACAGTTCCCTCTTCGTCTACCCATCCCTTGCCTTCGACAAATTCGGCAGTGTTCTTCGCGTCCTTCGAGACCTGACTGGTCTTCAGGAAACTGGCGTGTTTTGTTGTTTTCGCGAACTCGTGGACAACAACCTCACGCGTAGTCTTTTTCGCCTTCTTCGGCTTCTCCACAGCTCTGTCGGACTTGGCCAGCGGAATAGCGTTTGGCGGGAGTTTTGTCTTGAACAGCAATTCCTTCTCCGTGGTGTACTTCGATGGCTGTGATTTATGCTTCTTCTCTTTTTTGTCCTTGTCCTTCTTGTCCTTGCGCTTATGATCCTTCTTGCTATCAGGCTCCGTCCACCCGCGCTTGACGTGTCTCTCGTCCGGAAGCTCGAAGCCCGGTAGCACGCCGTCCTTGCGCTTCAGCTTCTTGATTTTCTTCCCGGCCTTGCGGTCCTCCTCGTCGATGCCCGCCTGCGTTACCGCTTGTGCCTCCTCCACTATTTTCTTGCGCTTTTCCGGGCGCGCATCCTCAATGCGAATCTTGTGGCCCTTGAGAATGGAACCGTGGAGCTTCTTCTTCAGCTTCTGCGCCTCCATGGTAGGAAGTTCGACGTAGCCGAAGCCTTTTTCGGGGAAAGTCTGGACAGCGTGGTACGAGATTTGCGACGCTTGGGGCAAGAGGGAGGGCGGGATAAAAGCCTTCAGCAAGTCCGGGTTGAATGGAGTGATATGAAGGCGCGTCCTTTCAGTGTTGGAGCGGCTGGACGGCTCTTTGCGGGTGGAGGAGTCTACTGTAAGCGCTTGTGTAACGGACATTGCTGAGGAGTCGTGAGGAGCGAGAGAGTGAGCCACCACCAACTAGCGGCCGAAGGATGCTAGATCATAGCCACGCAAGTGTCTCAGCTCAGCGACGTTGTTTTTGATAGGGGCTTTGCTCAGCGGAGGCGCTTTGTTTCGCTGTGCTGAGGCGGATAATCGCGCGGGAAGATTTTGGGACGCGGCGGAGACAAAATGCCGACAGCTCGGTCCTTGCCAGGCCGGGTTCCCCACCGCAGGGCGCGTGCCAAGCCGTCGCAGGGTACGCGGCCGGCAGGGCTCCGGCTCAGGCCATCGTTGCGTGCATCATCCATCTCCATCGCGGCCGCTCGCGACACTCCGGCCTGCGATTACAGCCCTGTGCAGTCGACACGATGTTGGGACGAAGACAAGCGCTACTGACCTTCCTCGCCTTCCTCGTCCTGCTCTCTACTGCGCTTGCAGCCTGTACGCCGCATATCTGCGTCTCCGCATACCTGTCCGTTTACTGATCCTCCGCTAGCCCCGGCCTCCTTCTGCAAGTGCACCTGCTTTACCAACAGTACAATCATTCACCTCGACGATCCGTCGCCCTACGGCTCCAAGTCCGGCTCCTCCAAGTCTAGCTCCAACAAGGACTCCGGCTCCAGCATATTCTCACGCGCAAAGGACTCCAAGAAGGGCAAGCGAAGCTGCAACGATTGCAACAAGAAGTTTTGCTTGGAGTACAATTTACCGATATGTCACGGTGCTAAGGAGGAGGACGTCTACACGGAATGTTTCCGTAAGTGCTACCGATCACGCAACGGTTCATTGGAGCTCACTTGGTTCTGCAGAGAGGGATTCAGCCAAGGATCAAGCGGTCGTCGTCATCTTCATAACTGCTACTGTAAGCCTGCTAGTCTACGCGGCTGCCCGCCCGTACATTGATCGCTGGCAAGAAGTAAGCTTAGTCTGCGCCCATGGGGGCGACTCTGTTGCTGACGAGTTGCGCCATGTAGAAAGTGAAGGAGCGGAGGTCGTACATTCCGGTATCTACCCAGGGCGAGCAATGAGCGATGGAGATAATCGGCGCCCAGTGTTTTATATACCCAACCAAATTCATTTGTGTTCAGAAATACTCCGGACGCTCCACAACCGTGATGCACCTCTATACTACATCCCATCTCAGTCTGGGAGGTATAATATGATACAATGGAAGCTCAATAGCAGGCGGCCAGCTTTGTCGGACTAGATTTTGGTGCTCCTGCTATTCCTCACCGACCAGTAATCCAGCTTGTCCAGTTCTTTGAATTCTGCACTGCCGTCCGTGTAGCCTCCTCTGCCATGCGATCCAAGGGTCCTGGTGTCTGTGGTTGTGCCTTCTCGCCCTCCCTCCTCTTGTCTTCCACCGCCTGCAATATTCCGAGACTTTGATCCTTGGCTTCCTGCGCATCGCTGCGGAGGGCATCAAACGCCTCTTGCGACTTTTCCGACGCCGCAGCAAGGATCTGACCACCCTCCTGTTCTTCCTTGGAAAGACCACCGAACAGGCTCTCTTTTGCGCGCTTGAAAATTCCCTTCTTGTTCTTTGCGTGCTCGTCCTTGTTGCGCTCGTTGTTGAGAAGAAGCACCTGATCTTCCGTTGCCGTACCTGCTGCTACAGCTTGCCTGGCCTCGGCAAGAGCAATTGCATGCTTCTGATTTTGCTCATGGAACCATTCCCTGCGCTTCCGCCGGTTGTAGACTATCATGTCGCCGAGGGCAAATACGGTAACAACGCCAGCGATGCCTGGCAACGACTCAGTCAGTTGGACGTGTTGTGTTGGCGTTTGCCGGTGCATTGCGCTCACCAGTGATGGCAATCAAGCTCAGCGCCGTCACTCGGTGAGCTCTGTCCGCCCACACTCTGCCTCCCGCGACAATCTTGTCGAAGGTCGACACCTGCGACCCCTTGGCTTTCTGCGCCGCCGCTCTTAACCTGGCAATCTTCTGCTGTGGGGTCTCATTCTTGGGCGCGGGCGATGAGTTGAGCGGGACGCTGGTGGACTTCGAGTGCGCGTACGGCCCAGTGGCCGTGAAGCGCGTGGCGTCCATTGCTGAGCGAGGCGACATCGTGACCGATCCTTGGCAGCTCAATGTGTATCAAGCGGGGCTCCGGGGCACGAGGTAGGCAGGGCGCGGAGGGGCGGGATGGCGGGCAGTGGTCGTTGCGGGAGGGCTCGCTGCGCAAATGCTGCTGGCCTCGTATGATGCTTGGACGCCGATGAACTTTCTCATGCATGGATCTCAGCCAATCGTCCGTGCGCCAATTGGAATCCAACGTCAGGGCATCGCCGCAACCCTTTCTCCGACTTCATTCAAGGCCGACGCGAGTGACCGCGGGCAACGCTGGACGCGCGGTGGACCTGGGGCGCGCGAAATGTGAATTTTCATCCTGAAGTTGAACGCTGGTCGCTTTTATTGCGGAGCCCCCATACCGCGTCCGCTCTCTACTATCAACTGTCGGCCCCCATCATGGAGCAGCAAAATAATTCCCAGGCGCCGGATCTGGCGACTGTGCTGAGGAACCTGGCAGCTCTTGCACCTCCTCCTGCTCAGCCGACTAGTACGACCTTCAATGAGGCGCAGGTTGCTACACTTCCTGATCCTGGACGCAATGCTACTCCTACACAGTCCGCCAGCTTTCGACAAACGTCGGACCCAAGGCTCGCAGGACGTACTCAAAAACAGGCCCCGCAGAACGCCTCAACGACTCCGCCTGGATCCCCTCCGCCTAATCTCATCCCGCAATCTTCTGCTGCGGCGCCCATCAATCCAGCGACTATCACCGAATGGGCCCCGGGTCTCCGTTGCATCACCAAGATTGCGTCTCAGAACCCCAACTTCAAGCCCATCATTCAGAAAGTAAGCTAGGCCAGATTCCACCATGACCCTCGCAGCTAACCATCGTGATCCAGATGATAGCGGAGCAGCATGAACATGAGCTGATCTGGTGGGGCGGCCGCCAAGCGCTCATCACCCAGCGTGCAAACGCAGAGCAGCTGAAAGCCTACGACAAGAAAGTCCATCGTGCGCAAAGCGAGATGTTCAACGCCATGTCGGGGCAACTCAAGAGTCTCGGCGTGCCTTTTTTTGGGGTCAAGCCCGAATTGATTGCGAACCAGGAGGAAGCGGGAGCGGGCGCTAATTCTGGTGCGGGTTCCAGGGCAAAGATCACTCCAGACGAGCTGCTGAAGCTTCAGAAGAAGATGATCGAGTACTTGGAGGATATGTACAAGGACTAAAGGCCCGTCTGCGAGGTCGTTGCTATGGGTTTTCAGCTCGATACCCACAGGCCATTGAAGAGCATGCTTCCAGTCGTCGTTTGCCAGATTTCTGAGTCTGAGTAGCGCGGTAGTCTTACAGACCAGGCGGCTAGGTGCCCTCGGCTTACAACCATTCGCCTATCTTCGGGTTCCACTGGCGGACATGTGCGATCCGCAGAGCGAATCATCCTTTCTTGGTCCGTCCAGCAAATTCCAGACCCAATTTCGCAATCCAGTTAGGGATGCTTTGCGAAGCGTGATGTGCACAAGCCCAGTGCCTTCCACTGCCAAGTCATGGACCCTCCTCGTACCGTGGCCGCCATTGGGAATAGATGCGACCTTCCGGATCGGCTTTTCGGCCTGAATGCACATTTTCGTCTGGGTGAATGTTTGAGCTTACTAGTTACCTGACTACCTAGAGCGTGAATGTGCTGCAAGTGCTGCTTATGTGGTCAGCGACGGTGCGGGGCATGCAAAGCAAGTACTGGGTGCGTCAACCGGGGAGCCAGAGGATTAGGCAATAAACGCGCGGATGCCAGATCTGGTAATAACCGTCCACAGTGACTGAGCCGCCGCGCCTGCCTTCCTCTCGCGTGGGCGTTGGCACGAGGCCATTCCGCCGCTAGTGGTGGGCATATAAACCCTCGACCTCAACTGCACCACAACCTTTTCTCCTCTTCCTCCTCCTGCTCCACCACCACTCCTTCGTTCGCAATCTCACTCTTCTGCACCATCCGACTCACTTCCTCTTCCTTCAAACACTCTCTCGTTCCCCAAACTCGGCTTCGCGTCGCGATGGCGTCCTTTCCGCTGGCCCTTATGGCTTCCCTTCTCGCTCTACTCTTCGGAGTTCATGTCAACGCTGGTGAGGCATCCAGGCAAGTATTCTCTCTGATCTTGGCACACTCACGGATGATTCTAACCATTTCTCAGCTCCGGCAGTCTGCTCACGATAACCGGCATTGTCCCGGATCCGGACATCATCCATAACTACACTCTTACCGGCGCCTACACAATCTACCCGAGCAGTTCGTCCATCGTAACCTCACTCTCGGAGTCGGCACCAGGCTACGGTTCGTCCGCGGCCATTTCCTCGCTCGCGGTCACTGCCTCCTCCATGGTCACTAACTTACCGGCGGTCACTCCCTCTACTGTGGTCACTCCCTCACTCCCAGAGTCTGCGTCCAACCATGGCTCATCCAATCTTACTTCCTCGTCGGCCAACACCAAGGCGACTAGCTACTCTTACAAGTCGCTGAGCTCGACGTGGAATCCCTCGTCTATGAGCTTGTTTTTCGGCTCCTCTTCGAGCATTTCGGTTTCCAGCATCCCGACTCCTACTTTCACCACCACGACAATCAGCGTCATCGGTCCGACTGCCGGTACCACCACCGTCAGTGGTCCTCCGCGCCCTTCGTCTGTGGTGTCAACTACCACCATCACGGTTACTGCTAGCCATCCGTCTGCGCTGTCTTCTGCGACTTCAAGTCAAGACATTTCGCGTAGCTATGCCACCACAGTGACTGTTTGGGTCCCAGCGAGCGGCAGCTCGACCGCCCCAGCTCCAGTTTCCTTGGTCACAGTTACCGTTACTGTCCGGCCCCCGTTAGCAACTACATCTGCGATCTCTCCCCCAGCCAAACTTTCGGCTCGCGACTCGGCACCGGTGTCTGCGGAATCCGCCACCTCCACTGTGACGGCTTGGACAAGCACCGTGGTTATTCATACTACTGTTACAACTGAAGTTACCGCTATGGAAACTTCTGCTGTCACCAGTTTGTCGGCCTCGTCGCTCACGGACCTCAAGTCTTCCACCGGGGCAGTTACTAGCACTGAACACACCGTAGTCACTAGCACTGCCGTTACGACAACAACGGCTACTGTCACTCTCAGCTATTTGGATTCAACTTCGTCTGCCGCTTTCAACAACTCTACCACCACAACTAGTCCCAGTACCGCGTCTACGACTCTCTCCTCCGGTCCGGTCGTCATGACTGAGCTAAGCTTTACCTACACAGCTCCTCCCCCCAGCACCGTCTATGTCACCGTACCGCCTTCACCTAGCACCACTACAGCTGCCGATTTGGCGTCAATGTCGTCTGCGGACTTTTCGAAGAGGGCATTCGGCTACCACCGCCACGCTTCCTCGCCCAGCGGCTACAGTACTCCGCTTGTCTTCGCTGAATACTCGTGGCCCACGTTCCCCTTTACACCGGAGCCAACCACCCCGTCACCTGACCCTACTCTCGCAGCACGCGACCACAAGGTCACGAGTATCAGCATCGTCAGTGGTGATGTGACGGTCGTGACTGCGATGGGGTCTAGCACCACTTTCCCAGTTGCGCTGATCACGAACAGCGCGGCCATGATCCCCAGTACCTGCGAACGGTATCTCGCCAGTACAGTAGAGAGTGGCAGCACGACCTGGGGCACCTACGTTGCGCGCGACTGCACCGGCGTCACTGTCCCGGCAATTGCTCAAGCCGCTGAGACCGGCAGCACCTACACCATCACCTCGGCTGCCACCGTCGTTGCATGGACCACCTCGACCAAGTCGGACAGCTCACCCACGACAACTATTTCCAGCACTTCCACGACAACTTCGACTGCGAGCAATGCATGCGATGGCCTCAGCACCATTACCCTCACTGTCCAGTCCACCCCGGCCACTTCTACGTTCTCGACGACCATCTATGTCAACAGCACTTCTTACAGCAGCGACAGCTCAGATGGTGCTTCGACTGCCGACCCTGCTAGCACGGCCGTAGACCGCAGCTCATCTGCAACTGCTCCGCGGACTCCCACTTCGCCCCCCAGCACCCCGACTACTCCGGTCACACCCGGTAGCCCAACCCCTACCGTTTTCAACGGTAGCGCTAAAACTATCAAGAGCGGCAGCATCTCGGGCCTTGTGGTCATCCTCGCTCTTGTTTTCGTGTTCGCTCAGTAGATAGAGAGCACACGGGCGCTCCTTTCCACTAGTACTCCGATCTCGATTGGAGATGCTCGCTTTTGAAGAGCGTGATACTAAATGCTCTGGGACCGCGGGTAGATTGTAGCTGAATTTAAAAGCTTAATTGCGTGATTCGTGTACCCCTTCGGACATGTCTTTGCTCCGTGCTGATGTATTCTCATTGAGATCGTACTGGCCAATGGCCTTTCCTGCCGCCACTCTGCAGCCGCTCACTGCGCGCAGTAACATGGAAGGTTGACTTAACATGATCTGCCAGTGTGTCTGACGGTGTTCCAGGGCGGATACGCCTTCCGAGACAGAACTACGATCGTGTGATTGGCACCCAGGTCAATCTCTGCTTTGCCAATTCCCTTTGCTTTCCATTCCCCGACCAACCCTCGAACGTCCTGAGATGCATTGGGGGAGGCGAAACCGCTACTCGTGTACAAGGCTGTAGATACCGCTCGGTTGGCGGCCTTTACTATGGCGGCCCTGCTAGCTGTAGGCGAGCCAGGCTCGCTGGTAGCTAGAGTGCCGAGAGGCAGAGGTTTGAACACAGACAGGACCGTGAATCGAGATGTCGATGCGCATAGACAAGCTTTGTGACATGCATCGTGAGAGAGCACGCGTTCCCTGGTCCCGTATGACGTTCCCCGTGTCTCCTGATGACCGCAGTGGATAGTACTACGATGCAACTCTACAGTCTGTTATTGAGCCAACATGCTATGCCCCCCGTTGGCGCGCGTGCGGACTGGGGCGGTGTTGACGGCAGCAGCAGAATGTTGAACGCCCTGCATATTTTCGTCTTGGCCACGCGGCCGGCCGACGACATGCTTTCGGGAGCTTACCGAGCGGACGCGCAAGAATCAGACAAGGCGATGCTCGATAAGTGTATCGGTTATCGAACGAGACGGGCGCACGGAGTCCTTCGGTAGCCCAGACCACCAGCTTGGACATGTGCCAATGTCATCGGGATTCGACTGTATTACGCGACAGCAGACACGCGAGACAAAGCTCGAGATGGCTGGACTCGCTCGCCGCTACTCTAGGATGACCTGTCATCTGGCGGGCGAGGCCCAGGCTCGGACGAATGCTTCAATTCCCTGCGGCAAGGGCAGGTTACCAACATTGTGAAAAGACGTCTTGCAGCTGTGAGTCAAACAGCGAAGGGGATGCCGGCCTGGACTGCTCGTATCGGCGGCGGCGAAATGGCGATGGCTTGCGCAAACACGCGCGCGCGGGGGAAGAAACAGCAGCGTCATGGCGTACCCAGCGGGCAGGAAAGCTCTGTGCTCTGCAGCGCTCCACACGACCACGTCCCTCTTGCTGGCCTGCCAGCCGCGCTGCTCCACGGGGTTGCCGATTGTGGCAGGATCGCCAGAGGATTCGATCTGTGATGCACCGCAGATCAGTCCATCATGAGCAGCCCGTTTGTCGGACGCCTCCACCGGCGCTGGGGGCGGCGCGCAACACACGAGCCGGCGCTTTGCAAAGTTTGAAGAGGCGAGCAAGCTGAACCCCTTTTCATGCGTATGTGGCTGCGCAGGGAGAGGGCGGCGGCGGAACAACGGCCAGGCCAGAAAAGCAGCAGCGGCGGCCAAGCGAGGTTTAGCGGGGCGCGCCTGGAGATGGCAGCTCTCTGGGATTCGCTCGTGCCTGGCCAGTGGCGCGTTTCAGTCGTCCTCTCGCCCACAGGCCTGCGGGAGTACGGCTCAAGCTTTTCGCGTCCTTCATTCCCTCCACCTCAGCATCTCCCCCTCCCAGACCCATTGCTGTTTTTCCTTGAGTTTCTGCTTCCTCGCGCGCTTCACTTTCCCCATCCAACCGTCGGCGGGCCTTCGTTTAATCCCGTCCGCTGCCCTTCTCTCCCTTTTTTTTTTTTTTGTTTCTTCGCCCGCTGCAGTTTTACTACCTCACGCCGGCGTGCTCAGTGTGCA
>JAJJID010000505.1:0-26286 GCA_022204955.1 Macrophomina pseudophaseolina
GACCTTTAGGAGACTGGAGGTTATAGGCATGTCGAACCCTACTGCAACTTGTATATAGATACAGTTGTATGAGTTCCTGCCTCTACATCATCTACAACGCAGACCTCGTGGAGGCACCGATTAACCAAAAGGGCGGAGCGATGGAGGCCGGACGTGCGAGTGGTCAAGGCGGTGGTGCAGTTCCTGAAGTCGACTGCTCGGTTGTCCGGCCGGGACAGAACTGGTAGGGCGGTACAGCCGCTGCACGACCACTAAACGTAGTTGGGCTGAGAAGGGAGTCAAGTCAGTAACGGATGAAAGGCAGGGTAAACGAGTACAGGACGGCTCTTATGTCTCCACAGCAGACATTGTAGCCTGATTAGACCAATCCGATCCAATCCAATCCATATATCTTAGGATCATTTACCGAAGACCTGCAGGAGGGAAAAAGGAAATATCAGCACATAATTCCCACTTTGTCCATGGGGGAAATTTGGCCATACCTGAATCTTCCAATCAATGGGATTCTACAGGTTTGCGATCGTAAGCGGCAAGAGATTGCCATGGATGTGGAGTGCTTGGCAAGCGGAAGTAACCTACTATGGCAACGGTGGCTTCCTGACGACGACCTCGCTAGGCACCGGCTTCGGCTTGGGGGTGTCGAATACCTGCAAGTACCGGGCCCTCTTCGCCGTGATCCAAGCGGCCTGTTCCGCCATTCTCGCATAGAAGCAGGTCCGGGGAAAAGCATCGGGCCGGGGCGCTCGTGCCTCATAACGTGCGCACATGGAGAAGGGGGAGGGGGTTGGTCGGGGTACTTTGGGGGAAAATTTATGTACCCCCTCCAGGTACAGCATCGAGTAGGAAGCGATAAGCGCCGTTCGGCTAGCGCCTACTCAGGCTCATGTCAGCCTGCATCTGCTCCCGATTCTCTGGGCCGGGGCTCACGGGTGCCGTTCGGAATCTACAGTGGAGCAAGGTGGTGATGGACGAAAAGCTAAAAAGTAGGTGGTTGTGGCTCGGAATCGCACGGATGCATGCTGCCGGTCGCCCGACTTTTTTTGCCTTTCGGGGCTCGGGATGCGCACTGGCGAGGCGGCCGGGCGAATGAGAGCGAGCCAAAGGATGGAGTGTCAGAAGGTGCAGGCATGGCGTTAAGCTATACGGACAGGGACCCCGCTGGAGCTGATGCCGGGGTCAAAATGCGGGGAGAGTTTGTTCTCACTCCACCCATTCCTCTACACTCCCCTCTCTACAAGCCGGAAAACGATAACGAAGTCAAGAGATAGCAACTGCAGACCGCCGCCATCCGCTTTTCCGGCGTCGCCCTTGCCACCGCTGCCGCGTTTTCTTGGGGTTACAACAAGATGCCCGACTTCTTCGCCCAACGCATCAAGGTGGAGAAGGAGCCCGTATACGCGGTCGAAGAGAAGCCCGAGAAGAAAGCGCGAACGGTCACGCATCTGCTACACGCCAATCACAGCATCTACAGCGTTATCTACCACAACTTTGAGTTCCACAATCATCTTCCGCACGTAAGTCTTATGAATTCTCCGAGCAGTCGAGTTCCAGTGACTTCTTTTTCGAACATTCGAGCCCAGTTGGCCGTCTGGACACGCAGTATTCTGACATGAGCAGATCCTGGGATCGGCATACATTTTCGGCTCGACAAACGAGCACCTGAACGAAGTCTACGATGTTGAGACACAAGTGCTCGAGAAATGGACTGACTCGCCTAGTGAAATCACCGGAGATAATTGGCGTAACTACATCGGCAAGAAGGAGTAAGTCAACCCTCACCCAGAACGCGGTAAACGGACAGCAAAACGGGAGAAAAATAAAGATACGCGGACTTCGAATACTTCTCTGGCTTCGAATCGACTTGAAGTTTCCGCGTACTCTCTTGAAAGAATTATCTCTTAAATTGTTCGCGTCCGTTCGTATCATCCTACTTTGGCATTGCCATCAGAACTCATATACAGGACCTGCCTCGCATGCAGAGCCATCGCTCACGCCATGCCACAGATACCAGCGCGCATACATGGACTTCTTCGAAGACGAGATCCCAAAGCACGGCAATGACTGGAAAGCCATGACAGAGCACTACCTCTTCGAAGGGCCTGAGCCCCTCATCAACAATGTCATTTGTGGCCGTAAGCAAATCTAACCCCAACCACACACCACCCCTCCACTTCTCCCCCTTCTTCAATCAACCACCAGCCTAACACCCACCACAGTCGCACATCCCCTCATCCATCTCGGCTACGCCTACGAGCTCTCCTCCCGCACCATCGCGACCGAAGCCCTCGTCCTCGCCACCTGCTTCCACAACTCCCTCCACAAATACCTCGACGACCCCACCTACACGCGCCCACCGCCCTTCCCACCCTCCCCCTCCCCGCTCGCCCTCCTCGACCGCCTCCGCCACGACCCGCGCTTCGACGCGCTCTTCCCCCACAAAGGCGACACCAACATCTACACGCTCCTCGCCGAGCGCGAGTCCGCTGTCCTTGAGTACTGGAACGCGCTATCCATCCCGTCCAACCCGACGGTCATCTTCGCCGCCTGTCAGCGCGCCGCGGTCGAGCTACTCGTCGCGACGCGCGCCGACGACGGCGAGAAGTACGACTTCTTCCTGGTCCATCTGCTCACCTCCAGCCACGCGGTGCGGCACCTACTGCCGCAGCTGCCAGCGCGCTGGCATGTGCCGCTGGCGCGGCAGTGGTGGCTGCTGGTCGTGACGATCTACGTGGCGCAGCACCGACCGGCGGTGGTGCGGGAGCGGGTGGAGGGCGTCGACCTGGGCGGCAGGGATTGGGGGTTCGTGGTGCGGGAGGCGCTGGAGGGCGAGATGCGGAACGACGTGCATTATGTTAAAGGTACGTTACGTTACGTCTTTTTGCGTTCGGGAAATTCCCTGTTACCTACCTTCTGTCCTTTCTGTCTCTCTTTCTTTCTGTTGTAATGTTGAGCTATTTTCCGGGAACGCGTTTTGTCTCGGATAGTCGGTCCAGAAGGGTCTTTTTTTTTCTTTTTTTTTTGTGTGTGAAGGGGGGGATGCTTTCCGACAGCAGTTGATAACGGGGCATTGCGGAATTGCTAATCCGGGTTTACCTCGTATAACAGCGCTGCGGGCGATCAAAAATGTGGCGGACACGTGGGGGGACGACGAGTCGCAGTTCCTGCTCAAGGCGGCGGTCAAGTTCGCGACCGAGTTCAACGGGTGGGGAGGCTTCGCGCCGGCCGAGATAGCACGGACGGATGAGAGGAATCATGCTAGGGTAGGCATCTCGACCGAGGAGGCCGATGGCGCGAGGGAGGTCTTGTTGCAGGGAGATAAGAAAGCAGATGAGCAAGGTGCGTAATGGGAGGTCTTGGTCATTGGTTCGTAGGTTTTTTCCCCCGTTATGGTTGTATTTGCAAGCCCGGGCCGAAGGGTAAAAAGCTGTGTAAGCGTAGGATGGGGAAGATCTTTTCTGATCTGTGAGCAGGAGGCAGTTAATTGGGGTCTGCTATGGAGGGAGAAAGAGAAAAGAGAACATCGGCATGTTAAGCTGCTTTCGACACGTTAGACGCGGCTTGGTGCAATGAGCCCAACTCTCATTAATCCTCCGCCTCTTATCCTAAAGCCGCTCGCTTGTTAAACGTAGTTATATAATGTGCAGTTATTTTCTTCTGCCACCTACTTGGCTAACTGATAAAATTCGCGCTTGATCGGTCGAAGTCGATGAGTAGCCTGATTGCTTGGTTGTAGAGACGCTCGTGGTATTGACCTCCAATACTATTGGAAAGTGGCTAGATGCGGATTGAAGAGTGCTCAGTCTTGTCACGTGTTCGACTTGTTCTCACCCTCTTCTTGTACCCACTCAAGGAAAACCCTCTGACAGGTTTTCTCCCTCTTTGGTGTCTGATCCTTAGAGGTTGAGGCCCGCCAGTTACACCGGGCGACGGCACCATCCTAATCGAGAATGCCAACGTATGGTGAGACACGGTGCTCTTACTTAGAAGAGCCAACGGTACGACAGTTTCTAATTATAACGACTTGAAGCGACTGCGCCAGATCAGCCGTTAGCCGTGGGGCAAATACCCCCTCCCTTTGCTAATAGCTGATTTGTATAAAAAGTTCAGCAATATCCGACTGAGAGATCGAATCTATTAAGGCTTAACCCTAGGGTGTGCGCTGAAAGGTTTATTGCACTAGTACAAGAAGGTCGAACTTTAAGGTAAAAGGAAGAGGAAGAGAAAGAAGATTGACTTAGATACGCGAGTGCAATAGCGTCACGTAACCGCCAAGGATTCCCCCAAAAATTTCTCCGAGGCTTCCTTCATCACTGGGCTTCCAGACCATAACATTTAAACTTTACAGTTAGCTTAGAGTTCTAGTATAAACCTATTAGAGGTAATAGGCCTTATATAACGTATACTTACGTAGTAATACTTTCTTAGACATCTTTGTTCCCTACTCTTCGCTTCAAGATAATCGCTTCGACGCTTCCCACTTTTCCGGCGACTCCGAAGCCTGGTAGAAGAAGGCCTGTCGTTAAAAACACTGGGTTTCCATACTATGATAATTAAGGTCTCTTTGATTGGGTACTTCTCGTGCAGCCTATATGTTTTAGGAAAAGGTGGAAGGCTCTACACATTTTATTTATAATCCAAGGCAGAATACTAATTTACGGCCTCTTTCCCTCTACTACCTCCTTCACCTCCTGGTCCAAATTCTCACGGACCAAGCCGAGCTCCTCATTCCAGAGGTTGGGCAGCAAACCGAGCTTCTCTCTCTTACCATAGGCAACCGCAAGCAGCAGGTCCAGGGCGGAGCTAAAGGTGCCCATAGACAGCGCTTTGTTAACTTCCGTGACACGCGCGTCCACGTTAACCTCCGTGACAGTCCAGCTAGAGCCAGTCGCTTTTTCGAGCGAGGCCAGGATTGCCATCTGGGCAGTGACGTGGCTAGCAATGTAGACATATTGGTTTTTGCTCTTTTCAAACGCGTGGGGGCGAGACAGCAGGCACACAAAGGCCCGCGCAACAGTACTCAGGTTAATGGTGGTGAAGGGCGCCTTGCGGGCGTCCCAGATCGCGGCCTTCTTCTCAGGTTATATTGAAGCCGAAGAAGCCATCATTGAGGCACCAGTCAAAGAAGGGCCCGGTGATTACGCCGTCCACGAGATGCTCCTCACCTTCGTCTGCAGATACTCGACGATCTGGCGCTTGCTGGCTAGAAAGGGGGCGAGTATGGTCACGGCGGAGGAGCCGGTGTTACAGCCATACTCGGACGGAATAAAGCGCTTAACACCGGCTGCGATAGCCGCATCGATAACGGTCTTCTGCGCGGTGAAGCCGGGCGCGCTGATACCGGATATAACAACGTCCTGGCCGGCGAAGGCGGATTTGAGGGAGTCGAGTGAGTAATCGGACTTGATGACCTTAACTTCGAGGCTGTAAAAAGCAGGAAATGGTTAATTTGAGTGTCGTAGAAGCATATAAAAATGCGGAGGAGCTTACGGGAACGTTGAATTCGAGGCGGGGCGGCTGAGGACGGTGACGTTCAGCGATGATGCGAGGAATTCCTTCAAGATAGCGGGACCGAGATTGGCGCCAGCCTAATATGGGGATCTTAACTGATATTCTTGGATTCTATCGGTAGTAGCAGCTACGTACTCCTAGGAACGTTTCTTTCACTGGGTAGCTCTGATGCGAATCGTCGCGCGAGACCGGCGTTGGCTGATTGGCTTACCCCGATAGGGGGTGAGTTAGTTGGGGCGATCAGCCTCAAGACGAGCCCACGGTCCGGCGGCGCCTCCCCGCGACTATACCCTAGAGGGTTACACGATGCCTAACTAGGCAAATTACGCTTCTAACACTCTCAAATCACTTCTAGCAAACCCTTAACCAATAGCTTACTATTTCCTAGTCCACGACCTGACAAAACCTCAAAGTCTAGACGGGGTTCGTGCAGATTATGTGGGCCGTGCACGCCAGTCTCGCGCTTTCGGCCTCTTAACTCACCGTTTAGACCGAAGGCCAAGCCGATAGGGTATGCACCTGTAGTCGATCGCTGAGCCGTTACAGCGTCATGGCCTCGCGCTTTCGGCACGTCTTGGAATGGAGACACCGAATACCGAGAACACGATCATGAACTACTTCTCTATATTAACAGCATTCGCGGCTGGTGCTACAACGAGACGCAATCGTAATCCCTAACGTTCTTTGGCACCTAGAGAGAATATTTATTTCGATCTTCACCCAGCAACTCATTTCCCTCTCTACCCAATACAACACGCTGCCTATTCTTTCCTCATGGCGCTCAACGGCAACCTCAAGGACTTCCCCTACGACAAACCATCTCCGATCATGGCGGACTACGGTCACCATCCGGCCTTTGATGTTAAACAGCGCCCCATCCATGTGTTGGCGGTTGGTATGGGGGTCTCGGGCATAGCATTGGCGATTGAGCTCAAGAAACACCCAAACATCACTTTCGAAATTTTTGAGAAAAACCCAGAGGTGGGCGGGACGTGGTTCGAGAACACCTATCCAGGAGTCGCGTGCGACCTTCCAAGTCACGTCTACCAGTACACCTTTGCGTGGAACCCGAATTGGACCTCTCAGTAAGCACGCCACAGAGCAGCTCCCCTTATCGGTGTTTTCCAGTACATGCGAAAGATCTAACAGTTGCGAAGCTTTGCTCCTGGGCACGAAATCCAAAAATACTACCGCGACGTCGCGACGAAGTATGATGTGCGTCGTTATGCCCACTTCAACACCAAAGTCAACAGTGCCACTTGGGACGAGGCGACCGGCAAGTGGACGGTGCTCGTTACCGGAAAGGGTGACGAAGGACCAAGAGCAGTGCAGGGAGATGTTTTCATCAATGCTGGCGGAGTCCTAAACAACTGGAAATGGCCAGACATCGAAGGGCTGCATGACTTCCGTGGAACGCTGCTGCATACGGCAAATTGGGTAAGCAATACCCAACGCCAACCTTCCGAAGTGGACGAACATCACTGAAGCATTTACCAGAAGGAGTCGCCCAAGCTCGAGGGCAAGAGGGTCGCCGTTATTGGTTCTGGCGCCTCGGGAGTCCAGATACTCCCTCAAGTGCAACAAAAGGCATCTCATGTCCTACAGTTCGTGAGAACACCAACTTACCTGCTCCCCTTCGTGGGTTTTGGTCGTGAGCACGAGAAATGGAACGAGCCGTGTAAGTGATGATGTATCGAAACCCCCTTCATAGATCGCAGCAACTAAACTGTCTTTTAGACTCCGAGGAACTCAAGCAACGGCTGCGGGCCGACCCGGAATACTATTTGCAATATAGAAAGGCACTGGAGAAAGAGGTCCATGACTTTACGGTAATCCGAAGGGGCAGTAAAGAACAGAAGGAAGCCAGAGAGGTACGCAACTGCGCGCTTGACATGCAGCATCGCAAGCTTGCTGACCTGACCGTGACAGGGTGTAACAGAGGCCATGAAGAAGATCCTAAAGTCTAAAGATCTACAGGACAAGCTAATTCCGAAGTATGAGTTACCACGTCCTTTCCTCGCCTCGCCCTCCTTTGAAATGCGGGAGCAAATGACGGTTATTAACTGGCCTGTAATGCATAGTTTCGACTTTTGGTGCAAGCGCCCGTCACCGGGTTTGCTTTTCCTTGAGGCCGTACAAAAAGAAAACGTCCAAGTCCTCACGACGAGCATCACCCGTTTTCGCCCAGAGGGAATCGAAACCAATGACGGCCAAGTCCACAAAATAGATGTCATCATATGCGCCACTGGATTTGATGTATCATTCCGTCCTCATTACGACATCATCGGTCAGGACGGATTAAATCTGAGTAAGCTGTGGAATGAGAAGTCTGCAGAGGGTTACATGGGCGTCTCAGTTGCTGGATTTCCAAACTACTTCAGTGAGTGGTGAACGTTAACAGACACCTCTGTTACAGGTTTGTGCACGGAGGAATAGCTAATGATCATTATAGGTTTGTTGGGCCCTAACAGCCCAATTGGCAACGGCTCAGTGACCGCGACTATCGAATATCTGTGAGTATTTGGGATCTATCCAGTGTTCACGCAGCTAACCTTCGGCAGCTCGGGATACATCTGTCAAGTTCTGGAGAAGATGCAGCATGAGCAGATCAGGAGCGTAAGGGTCAAACGGTCCGCTGAAGTCGCTTTCAACGGGTATGCCCAGGCCGTGCACAAAGACTTTGTATGGACTTCGGACTGCAAGAGCTATTGTAAGTTTTTGAGCATGCCACTGATGGATCTCACGGGAACTGCGTATTGACTGTTTGCGCGCATAGACAAGGGCAAGGACGGGCGAATCGTCACTCTTTGGCCCGGAGCAGGTGCTCATTACCTCCAAGCCGTTGAGAAACCAAGGTTTGAGGACTATGACATCGACTACATTCACGTAAGATAGTTGTATCATGCCATCTTCTTATCAGCCTAACATCAAGATAGGGTCATCCGTTCATGTTCCTTGGAAATGGAAGCACGCAAAGAGAATTGAACGGGGAAGACATGACCTGGTGTAAGTAAAGCTTCAGCTCCACTTGAATTAGTTAGGTACAGAACACTGACACATTATCCAGACCTGAAGGAATGTCAGTACTTGTAGGAGAGGAGCTTGGAATACGGCCCGTTGTCCGGATGCCAACATTAGATCTTATCCTTTGCTTCCCGCGTGTGCGGAGTGTCCTCGACCGTTGTATTAGTTTCCATCCAACCTTGAGCGTTACAGGAATATCCGTGGCTTGTTAGTCCGGCACTGCATCATAAAGGGGATCCTCGCTCAGCACTCCTTAAACTCCTCAGCGGCGTCTTCAATTCACCCTCTACTCATCATAAGCCCGAACAGTTTCTGCGCCGTATTTTAGAAAACGGCGAAAGCATAGGCATCTTCCACTTTTTCATCTACGCTCTGGAGTGCAAAAGGGTGACTTTGATAGAAGAGAGTGTACCGATGGGCCCTCTTCTACCAGCCTTCGGAGTTACCGGGTAGGTGGAAAGTGTGGAAGGGTTTACCGTGAAGCGGAGCGTAGGGAACAAAGATGTCTAAAGGAAATATCATCACGTAAGTGCACGTTTGTCATAGGCCTGTGGTCCCTAGTACGGTTATTGTTAGATTTGGTGGTGATACCACCAATTGAGAATGAGTGGCATGAGGTGTGAGAGGGACGCTCAGGGGAGTCCTCTTATCCGCCGTCTTCCGTGACTAAGCTAAAGTTTATTGTACACACACGTGATATTCCAACAGGAGATGACGGGTATGTCGGACTTTATGGGATGTCCCGTTAACTAACTAATGCTATGATGGAAAAGCGTGGAGATGAGCCTCTATTACATCCGACCGTAATGGAGCCCTCCCTAAAGCCGCGCGGAAACGCCTCCTCCTACTTTCACTACTTCTGCATTAATCAATATGTAAAATATAAGTCAAAAGCGTCACTAACCCATAGTAAGATATTATTGAAGGTATGAAACGAGCGTAAAGTATACTAAGCTATAGCTAATCCCCTGCCTACTTTCCCCTGGCAACCTAACAAAACACAAAGGAGAGAGATATGCTGGGAAGCGACGTCAACCCGGCTTAAAATAGGCTGATTCCAAGTGCTCTAAGCACGGCCAGCCAGGCCGGCGGATAAGGCACTAATCTACTCCCAATGCGGAGGCCGTCCTGCGCCAGCGAGCAGAGTTGCCCGCCCGGTAGCTGGCTCTGGTAGGCGCCCGCACGCGGATCGAGGAAGCCGCCATTAATTCCGACAACGGCGTTGGAGTAAAAGATAAATCGGAAAGCTTGGCCGTTTACGACGCCCTGTGTGATGATGTATGGGATAGGGCCGGGATAAGGCCAAGAGGGAGGGACGCAACGCGGCCCGGTGCAGGGTAGTCCGGGGCCGCTAGGTTGATTGGTAGGAGATGGTACCGGCAGGTTAGATGGTGGTGAGCCGAGAGGCCGCGACGATGCAATACCCGGTGAATATGGAGGAGTGCCACCATAAGGCGCGGAAGGAGAGGAAGCGGGCGTAGTAGCGGCAGGGGAAGCAACACGCGAGCCAGAGTTGGACGTAGCAGAGGCCGGCTGGCTATTTACTACTGGACCTACGGAGCCCGGAGCTGATGGAGTGGCTGCTGTACCTGATGACCCGGGGGTCGCTGCGGCTTGCGAAGTCAGTGAGCTGCCCGGTTACCTGAGAGCGTCAAGAGATTGTAACGTACGAAGAGCGCTATGCAACTGAGACACAGCCTGCGGCACCCCAGTAGGCGCAGTGCCCGCAAGATTACTATTACTTTGAGCGACATTGAGGACGCTACTTGCAGCGATGTTGGAGACCTGGGCTTGAGCAATGGGTGAAGCTGCAGTTGGCGGATTAGATTGCCCGTAGGGCGGAGCTGCAGCATTGGTTGGTGCTCCTGCGAATGGGCTGACCGAATTAGGAGAGGACGAAGTGAAGGGGCTAGGCTGAGGAACGACACCCGACGCAAGATTGCCGATGCCAGAGATCACAGGCAGTAAACTCTGGCTAGGGGAAGCTAGAAGTGACGAAGAATGGGGTGTGTATACTTCCCCGGGACCTGAAGCCGCAGTAAGAGGCGAGCTGCTAACTGCGGGGGTAACGGCCGACGGGTATCCGGCGGAAATCGGCGCTGAGTCGGTGATGGGGGCAGCTAGATCAGATGCGATATTGCTAAGCTGAGAAACGGCAACGGGAAGTACTGAGCTAGGAGCGGCGGCGAAGGTGGAGGCGACAGGCTGAAGGTTCGTCGGCGCCTCCAGCAGCGGGGAGAATGCCTCCGGCGACGGAGAAGGCAAGGCGGAAGCGATATTGCCAGCATTATTTAGTGGCGCGGTAGTTGCCGGAGTCGGTTGGTTGATAGGAGCCGAAGAAAGAGGGTTCGCGTTCGGGGACTCTGCGGGTAGACCAGAGGCTGCATTGGCCGAAGCAAAGTAAGACGACGGGGCGGGGAGTGCTGATGGCGAAGATCCGGCGCCTGGATAGCCCTGCGAGGCGATAGAGGCTATGTTTGGAGGCAGCTCAGAGAGCACGGAAGCAAGCTCGTCCGTAGGAATAGCAGAAATGGCATTGCCGACTTCGGAGACCGCAGAGGCCACATTCGAAGGAACCTCTGGGACTGCCGGCGAATATACGGGCGGAAGCCCAGCAATAACCGAAGCGATGCCGTCGACCTGTGAGACGGCGGACGCTACATCCGGAGGAAGTTCCGAGAGCGCTGAAGCCAGTGCAGGGGGCAACTGGGTCAGAGCAGAAGCGAGCGCACCTGCGGGCGCGGTTGACGCAGCCAACACAGACGACAAGCCAGAAATGGCAGGGCCCGCTTCAGATATCTCAGACGCGACTTGCGGAGGTAAAGTAGCGACTCCCGAAGAGAGCAGGGCCAGGTCAGTGGGGGCCAGGCTGAGGACGCTAGCCGCGTTCGATTGTAAGCTCTCGAGGAGAGAGTGAATCGCGTCGGCTGCAGAGCTAAGAGGTGTTGGAATGGCCCCACCCGTCACCGCACCACCCGATGCAGAGTTGGGCACACCAGGCGAGGAGGGGAGCTGTGGTCCGAGGGCGGAACCGGGAGGGATTGTGCTTCGCGGGGGCAGAGGTATGAGGTTTGCGATCGCATTCAATGCAGCGATGATATCGTCAGACAAACCGTCCAGCGAGATGCCGAGCTGAGAAGCAAGGTTGGCAACAGCAGACGGATACGTGCGGCTGGTGGTGGCTGAGGCCGTAGAGCTAAGAGGGAAAAAAGGAGACGCGAACTGAGAGCCAGTAGGTGCAGGAGAAAGCGCAGATGCCGGGCCGGACGGTAAGTTCCCAACGACGGACGACGGAAGCTCGCTAAGGACGGGACCGAGAGCTGAGGACGGCAGTGCAGATAGCGCAGACGGGATCTCCGAAGCCGGAAGCGCAGCGATACTGGAAACGAGTGGCTCGATCAAGGAGTTCAGTGGGCCAGCTGCACTGGGGGGAGCACTTGGGGCAAGGCTGCCGACAGTGGAGGCATGGTTCGAAGAGAGAAGGCTTGCGAGCACGGAAGGCTCTGGAGCAGGGACGACGTTGGACAGCAGCGAGGGATTTACATTACTCTGGGATGCTGGAAGGGCTGATGCGGGTGGCGTGACCGTGGACAGCACCGGCAGAAGTGCGCTGGCAGCACTCGACGGCAGTTCGGAGATGACTGATTCGAGTGCACTACTAGGCAGGCCAGCCGACGCGATCGGGCTTGTAGCGAGTCCACCCGAGATGGCAGAGGACGATGCGCCGCTGGCTGACGACCCACCCGCTCCACTCTGAAGCGGACCTGTGGCCGAGCTCGGGAGAATCAGGGCATTCGCGGCGATGAGGTTGGCCAGAGCATCGTTTAGCTGACGTTGAATGGCATCCGGAAGTTGGAGAATGATCGCTTGGGCGCAAGGGCAGACGCCTCCCAGAATGTTGGAGCTGAACTGGCGCGGGAAAAGGCTGGCAACGTGAGCGCCTGCCTCCTTGAAAACATGGTAGTCTTGGGGGCTTGTCGGTGCAGTGCTGGCGCGATCCAGAAGGGCTGCCAGAACGGCCAGAAGAACTTTCTTGGACAGTCGCATGTTGCGAAGCAGAGGAAGGACGAGTGAAGATAAAAGAGAGTGACTGAAATACAAAAAGGCTAGACAATTTCCGTTGGTACGAGATCTGCTCTTGTCCTGATCTTGCTCTGCTGTATTTGTGTTGGCTCAGAAGCGCTCTTATACTCCCGCGGTGAGTGTTTAGACGCGTGAAGCTGGAGCACGGTGGTGGAGGAGACATGTTTCTGTGCACGTTGCCGTAGCGATCCGGCGATATGTAGCAGTTGCTGCGGCAAGGCGTAGCAATTTTGCCTGAAATTCGGTAGCGAACCTGCGACCGTGGCTAAGAGCGTGGATATTTTGTGTTGAGCTTCTGCTGGTGTAGCGAGGCGTGAGATTTCCTTAACCCCACGCCCCTTCATCGAGATGCAGTTGGTGAATTAGCCTCATTCCGGTTAGCCGTAAGCCCCGCGAAGGCCGTGCACGGTAAGGTACGGCCGGCGTAAGAGGAATGGCATTGTTGAATGTGCATTTTGGCAATGGCATTTATTGGGCTATCCACGGCAACCAGAGCGCATCTCTCGCTCCGAAGTTAGTGCTAGATTTGAGATCTACGATAAAAGACCGGGCACATTCCTAGATCCACGTCGCTCAAGTAACCATTAGGCAAAATTCCCCTTCCCAAAATTGACCGAGCTTCTTTATATATGCATGTTCATGTGTATCGCTGCGTGTGCAGGATATATAAGCGGAGACCGTACCGCGGCGGTGTCCTTAAACACTGCTAATTCTAACGCCCTCTACTAATTTAACCCTACCGCGTCTATTTGCACAACAATGATCTCTCATTTCGCCTTTTACTTTGCTCTTTCTCTTGTGGCCTCTGCGGCCGGGCTAAAGGAAGCCGTAGGGAACGCTGGCGGCAACCGAAGCGATACCAGCCTCTACCTCTGCGACGGGGCTGCGCTCGAGGGCTTTTGCGTCTACTATTCGGGCCTTTCAGGAGAATGCAGTAAGCGGCTCAAAGCGTTTAGCAGACGCAATCGCTAATCCATAGTCGTAGATGCGATCACTGATAAATTTCCTACCAATAAAAGCGGCGTCTTGTCTGCCGTAACCGGCCGTGATAATGTCTGCACGCTATTCTCGTATGTCATCGCTGTGGTACAAGCCTCGTTTTGCAGCTACGCTAACACTTGGTTCATTTCCAGTGCCGAGGAATGCAGCGGCGATGAGATCAATGTAGACTCCGCAGGAATCCAGAACCTTGCATCAGTTGACTGGGCGAAGAAATCACGGAGTTACAAATGCGAGCCCAACTAGTACACCAGAGTGGAGATATAGACCTGTTAGAAGACGGAGTTTCTAGCCTTAGATAGCCTTATATCATTCGCGTTAACTTAAGGACGTAAGTTGCAGGAGTGTAAAGTCCGGAGTGTTTCACTTCCCTTCACTTTCACGACCTGCGCCGAATCAAATTCAAAGCGGGTTTGGATTGACAAAGTTTCTAAGCTAAAGAAGAAGAAGAAGAAGAAGAAGAAAAAGGAAGGGTAGTAAAGGCAACAAAGTTATATAGAGGTGGCCTTGGCTTCTTCACGTGGTGATTCCTGATCCGCATTTGGTGAATGCCATGCACGTGCATGCTGACTCAGCAACTCCCTTGCTACCCGGCGCGGCCACTCGTTGTAAGTTCGGTTCGTGACTAAGACCACCTAATGACAAGGAGAATATCGCGCCATTATCGAAACATTACGGCTGGAAACCCAGAGCTCCAGCAGTCCCCCTGCGTGGCAGGGCTGCCCGGAAAACTACAAGTGCTTTCTTCCAACTAAAAATAGGGCACCGATACTTTAAGTCCTACCTGACGCCCCTCGGCCATTCCTCAGACAGCCTCTGCACTTGCGGACTCCACCAACCTCCCGGACACCTTCTTGATTGCAAGGAGTACGGAGACGCGAGAGCTGTCTTAAGAACAGTCTGAACGGGACCATGTTCTCTCTACCCCTCCTCCTTAAGTCTGGAATCGGCTTTCAGCACACGCTGGACTTTCGCACGCAAACTGGTATTGCTACAAGAGCGTGGCAATCAGGACTTACTTAAGCGATCCTTGGAAGAATGGGACGGAGTTGAGAGGATCGGAGATGGCCAGCCGTACTCGCTCGTACGCCTGACAGAGGCTGGTCAGGAAAGCCTCTGCTTCTTCCGGGTCACGGCTTCGGTATGCCGCCAGCTTCAGCTTGACCGGGTTGGTGATGTCGTTCGGGCTGATGGTAAACCAGATGGCCGGGACGCCGTACCGAATGATGCCGGACTTGGTCTTCCGCCGCATGCTTAGACGGTGCTTCTGATACATCCGCCGTACCACATGGAACCGGTTTTGGCGTCGGAGTAGTACTACTTGACCACAGCCAATCCAGGGAGGAAATCCAAGACAGGGTCACCATGAACCTCGGTCCCAACACTCTTGTCTACAACGGCGAACTCGAGGGCATTACTACCGCCCTTGAGCTCGCCAACAAAAAAGGATATTCTTCGAAGGAGATCGCAGTGTTTACAGACGGCCAGGCCGCAATCCGAAGTTCTCATGTACGGTATTGTGGTATCACTCAACGAGCTGTCAATTAGAACGCTCCGAAGCCTGGGGACGTATCGTCGAGGTGCGGCCACGACCTCTTTCCCGTTCGACGAGTCTACAGCCGCCTTGTTGCACGTGACATCTCTCGCCCTAGTAATTCGGTGGCCCGGGGTGCGGTCCGTAAAATTTGTTGGACACGGAGGGCGGCACGGTGGGGACCACGGTGACGCTGCAGGTGGAACTGAGAGCGAGGATTTTGAGATGGGGCTGGTTGAGCCGCCGAGGGCTGCGGTGGTGGATGGGAGGGCGGACGGGGAGCGGGAATGCGATACGGTCTCGGGGGAGGGGATTCTGTCGTGATCTTTTTTGATTTGGCCAAAATGACTTTTCAATTGTTGTCTATGGTAGGAAATAAGATGGAGGGAGAGGTAAAAAGAAGAGAGGAAAAATGCTAAAAGGTCTTCCACACTGGAACGGTAGACAAGAACACTTCTAAAGCTTTTCGTTTAGATCTCCTACGCCCACACTCTGCCCGCGTCGTTGCTTCATTTGTCATCTCCCAGGGCATCGTACACATCTAGAAACTCAGCAAACTCTTCTTGGTAGGCAGTCGGATACGCGCTTAGATCAGTCAGGGCGGTCAGGTTGAGGTTCTCGTGAGTAACTTCAGTGCCGTCGTCGGCGAGGTCTTGATAGTCCGAGCACTGATCAAAGACGTAGGCGTCGTCATCCCGGTCGGCGATGCTTATGACGAGGTCGCCGTCCTGCGTGTCGTATGCGACCGTTCCGCCAGGAATCACTGGGTCGCGGGAAAGCGACTGGCCTCTTATCACAGGCAGGTATGGATAGCTGGCCATCTGTAAGCCGATGGGAAAACAGGCCGTGGGAAGCGTGGGCTTACAATCCCTTCTTAGAGCGGATCCATTGCGCCAGAGCGAAGTAAGCAAGGTTGTCGGCTGTGATCACGAACATGTCAGCAGTGCAAAGAGATGGCGGAAAGCAACGTGACTGGGGGAGCACTTACCGTTTCGTTGAACAAACCATCCGGCTGGATGGCTGGGTCGGCGACCGGAATCTGCAGATATCCGTGCCACCAGCTTGCATCTCTTAGGTCCATATGCCGGTCCATCAAGGGACTTTACCCCTTCACCTGGGACGTATTCCCGCCAGAAGATTTTCAAGTCGTGAATGTCCGCGTTTGGCGTATCGTTTTCTGAATCGGCGACGAGGTGGGGATGGAGGAACTCATGGAGTAGAGTGTGCGCTTTGGAAATGTCAGTGCAATCTACGTTAAGGAAGGAGCGGTCGCATCACATTGATTCGCGTACTTGTCCAAGTTGAACTTGGATCTTGGCGATAACCTCGCGGTTAAGTCCACGGTCTTGTCCAAGCTGAGCATGGTGAAGAATCGCGGACAGAAGTTGACCATTGGGTATTGGGACTGATCAGGGTCTTTGTTTCGCGCATAGGCGTTCAAAGTGCCATAGTTTTCCCGGTCACAATTGATGGGACACCTATTAGCCGGATCGTCACAGCGGCCCTACTACTGGTCAGTCTGGTGAAAGGGAGGAAGGAAAGCACGATGTTCTGACCTTAATATAATTCTGCCACGGGTTGAAATAAAACCCCGGGTAGATTGTGGAGGCTTTGGCAAACACATCTTGGATCTGCGCTTGCTGATCCTCATTCTCTACTACGCAATGGTCAGACGGAAGCAGTTCGGAAAAGCGAGACATGGTTCCATACGAGGAGGCACCAAGAGCTCGAGCGCGGCGGCGCTGGTCCAGTCAATCTTGTCACCCACACCGTTCTGGTCCGGTCAGCCTGTGGAAGTCGTCGTACGCCAGCTGGATAGCCGCCTTCATCCCCGGTTGACAACCGCTTTACAAGACGTCAGCAATCACCAAGATGCGAAGCACAGGAGGATATACTTTAAAACCAAACAATCTCGTTCCTCAGGTTGCGGCCGTAGATATCGGAGGGTACATTTCAGTAATAGGCTCAGTGCACGTCTTCTCCGATGTGTCCATGACAAGCTCGAGAACCTGCGGGTTGAGGTTGTAGATGCCATCCGGGCAGGTAGATGTGACGCAGCGGCCGCTCGATGCCGCCATGATGACCTTTCCGGTAGAGTCGAGGAGCTCCATGCGCTGGTCGCCTTCTTGCAGCGAGGAAAAGGTGCCGAAGTTGTAGCCGTCCGTGAGGTAGAATGTCTCTAATTCTTGCCCGCCGCTGTAGCCGCGAATGCTGTAGGGTCCTCCGATGGAGCTGACGATGACAGCCCATGTAAGGACGTCGGAGGCGGCCGAGTAGCCATCCGGTTTCCTGCTGATGAGGTTGTCGGTGTCGGGGCACACAGTGCTCGAGTGGATGGACTTGTACCACAGCGCACCAACCGCATCGTAACCAGTCGGAGGCTCCATGATTTCCTTTCCAGCCTTGTAAGAGCTGATGAAGGAGGACAGCAAGGGACGGATGCCGTCGTGGGGGAAGGCATCCTGGGTGGCATATCTGGCCGGATCGGTCTTATTGTTCTGCTCCGGCCAGATGTTGCCGATGTAATGGCCTTCGGGACCGTCATTCTAGAATAAAGTCAGTCGTCAACGTGGAACTATTGCTTTGCGAGAGCCCTCACCCATGTAAGGATCTCAATGAAGTCCGGCGCCGGAGCCATCTGCTGAAGGTTGAAAAGTCTCCAGGACAGGTTGTCTTCGCCGGCTCGGTAAAGATTCGTCTCGTACTAAATCAAGCACGTGGTCAGTTCCTGAGGCTCAGGTCGAAGGGAAAGCCAGCAAGACCCACCGAGTTCTTGTACTGCAGCATGCTCAAGCTTGGGTAGCCGAATGTTAGCCGGTGAGAACCGTATGTGGACGGAAAGCTTACCCATCATGTACGCCTTATCGTGCGAAAACGCGCCTTCCCTCACCCATGTCTCGTTTTTCCAATCAGACGTCTTAGTGCTGCCCCGCAGAGGCCAAGTGGATTCCCAGCTGAAGATGCCATCGAAAACGTCTCCCCAATACTCCCACCAGGCAGGGTCAGACTTGTAGTAGCCTGCTGAACCGTCAAAATCGGGGACAAAGTAAATTTCGTTTGCCCACTTGTTCCTCCAGTCCATCCATGTGGTGTTTTCGAGTCCGCCGTCGGCAAAGGTGCTGACAAACGGAAACCCATTCGGGCCTTTATAGTAAGCGGCATGACCCATGTAGTCCCTAAGGAGACCATCGAAGTCATCCAAGCCTTTCTTTGCGGAGCCTGCTGCCCATAGATCCACGCTGATGAAGAGTTTGAAGTCAGGGTAATTGTCGCGTGCGTAGTCGAACATGTAGTTCAACGTCTTGCGTACGAAATCTTGCGAGGGGTCGCCAATGTTCAGGGCGAATCCGTCAAGATTCATGTCGAAAGCATCTTTGATGTCTTGGTGAGCATGGTCTTCGTACACGTTTCCAAGCTGGGTGTTGGTATATCACGTGTGTGTACAATAAACTTTAGTTTAGTCGTGGAAGAGGATGGATAAGAGGACTCCCCTGAGCGTCCGTCTTAGTCCTCATGCCACTTATTCTTAATTGATGGTATCACCACTAAATCCAACAACTAGGTTAAGTCTTGGAATTGTGAAATGTGCGGTGAAGGGTGTACTGTGCCAGCCACTTCACCGGTTTACGAAGGTCCTAGAAATTGATCTAGGTTACTACAAGAAAAATAATCAGATCCATGGGCTGGGATTAAGAGGAAGTGTAAATATAATGATAGCAATAAATGACAAACTCATTAGTTTTTAATTTTCGTACACAGGGTGTAAACAACACTGCTTATAAATGTAAAAATAGAAGTTATAGTTCCAGTGGCAGCCGCTACACCGTTTCCGGGTTAGGTTGTTTGCTTCAGTAGCTTAGTCAACACCGAGCGTTGGCCCTTATGGCCAACGCCTGTTGCCTCCTTCATTGGTTAACCTTTCTTCTCCCGTTTGGTTCACCAGTGCGGTTCAACAGAAACTGTCTCTACGCCAGAGTAAAACGGCCAGAGGTCAGCGCCTCCTAAATCAGAAAACGACCCGAGCAAAGAGAACCCTTCCGAACGCGACTTTGACTGCCTTAGCCCCGCAATGTCGGCGGACGAGGATGATGAGGGCGGATACGCGGCCGTTGGCGCGTCTCTAAGCCCGAAGAACCGACTATCACGCCCTCCACACCGGCAAGCCAACGAGACAGTGTACAACTCACGCAACTACCGTACCAGACCTACCAAGCGAATCGACCTTAGACGACGTGATTGGCCTACTCAACGTCATTATCGCGCAGAATAACCAGCTCACCGAGCGGAATGAAGCGCTTGCGGAAAAGGTGGCCAGCAATAAAGATGAGATCACGCGGGCTGCGCAGCGCGCTTGAAACGTCCGACGAAACGCAGGCCAAGATAGACGAGCGCATCGAAAAGACAGAGGAGCAGATGGCGGCGCTCGTCGAGACGAGACGCGGGAATCTGACCTCAGTTACGCAAGCGCCCTCACAAACATACCCGCCACGCCGCAACGTCTGCGAAACACCAGCCCAGCGCCAATGCCAGCCATACAGGCGCGAGCCGCGATCGCGAACACGCCGTTACCACTATCGCCGCCGCCCACGATCGGGCTCGATCTCCCCGAAGCTAACATTAACACCACAAAACCGGGAGACATACGCGCGCGCTTTTAGAGGGCGCTCGATGGCCAGGAAGCGAATGGGAATATTAAGTGCTGTGGCCTGACGAGGTATGCGAGCGATGCGGCCGAGGTGCGACTCCTCTTCCACATAAAGGATGACGAGAAAACCGTTAGATCGCACAGCGGCTGGCTCGAGACAGCATTTAGAGGCGCGAGAATATGAGGCTGACAATGAGACCCGGTAAACGTATAGATAGTGTCAAGAAGACGGCGGTATTCAATGACGAGCGCACAGCTCTACGTGCAGATGCATGCGAATTGATGAGCAAAGAGAACGAGGCTGCCCGAGGTGTAAGAAGCTCCTGGAGGAGATGATGGGGAGGCTGAAGAGGTAAAGTACGGAAAAAGAGGAGGAAGCTGGTGATATAGAGGCAATCAGGCCCTGTGGTAAATAGTCTCTTGGTGCTTGCTGCCCCGCCGTTAGAGGGACGGGCAACACTTAGGAAAGCGCTCTTGATGGAAACCAGGAGGCAGGATAGTTAAGGATATAGAGTAAGGATAGCTTTTGTATTCTACTAACATTAGGTTTTCTCGTTTCTCCTCTTCTTTCCCGCTGGGCGACTGCTTGTATGAGACTGTTGTTCTCTCAATTTTTCGGCTTTGGATGAACCGGGATCTTCGTGTACGTTAAAAGCATTCTGTAGTGCGCCTTTCCCTTACGACGTCATCATCATCATCATCATCGTCATCATCATCATCATCACCATCATCATCATCTTGACCCCCGCCCCAAAAGAGCAATGCAGAGCAACTCAGGACAAGCCAGGTTGCATAGACCTCTTATTGTACATAAACCACGCTCATTAGACAGCTTTGACCTTTGCGGTCAACTTCAGTAGCAATCTATACCATTGCTAGTAACACGGCCTTCGCACGCAGTGCTCAGTCTCGTCACTTGTTCAACTTGTTCTCACCCTCTTCTTGCACCCACTCAAGGGAAACCCCCTGGACAGCTTCTATCCCCCTTTGGTGTTTGGATCCTTAGAGGCAGAAGCCCGCCGTTACACTAACACTGGAACCCCTGGCCCCAAGTTACCTCCCTAGCCCTTCATAAACGGCCTTCTCACACGTTAGCCGCGCTTCGACGACGTCCGCGTCCCAAAACGGCAAAACCTGACTCGCAATCATGCCCGCCAGCCCCTTCTCGCGATCTACCCAGTAATATAGGTTTGAGATGCCCATCCCGTTAGCCGTGTTTCTGCCCCTCCATGTCGCGCCCTTGCCATCCAGGTTGTTGAGCATGAATGTCAGGCCCCAGCCTTGAGGCGGGTTACCTGGCTCTGGGAGCAGCTCCGGTATCGAGTTGGTCAGGTGCGGCTTTATCGTCGGGATGCCCCCACGCGCGAAGTCAGGCCTGTCCGGAATGCTGTTGGTGAACATGACCTCGACGGTCTCGGGCTTGAGGATGCGGACGCCAGTTTTAGGGGATCGACCGTCATTGAGGAGGGTAGCGAGGATTTCTATGCAGAGAAAAAACAGGTTATTAGTTAAAGTCGTGCTTTAGGAGATGTTAACATACGGCAGTACTCCACAGGCTTAGCGAAGCAGCCGCAGCCTCCATAACACATAACTCTAGCCCGTTCTTCCGGTGTCTTTGCCCGTAAAATCCTCCGCAAAACTTGATCCTGTTCCGTGACGGTTCCTTCGGGAGATTTGTAGTGCTGGTACACTAAGTTCTTCATCATTTCTTCGGTAGGGAATAGGCTGATGTTCTCGAGGCCAAGCGGCTCAAAAATGTTCTTGTGGAAGTAATCGTTCAAATTCAGGCCGGTGATGCGCTCGACCGCTAAACCAGCCCAGTCAATGTTTGTCTTTAGTAAAAATTAGTTTAACAGTAGGCGCGTAGCTTAGGCAATTCTTACACCGTATTCCCATGATTCACCAGGCTGATTGACCAGCGGCATATCTAGAATGTCTCTCGCGTCTCCTGAGAACTCGTCAAAGCCGGTAGGCCTGCCCCAATCCGTAAGCTTAGCATTCCAGAACGTATAGCCAAATCCAGCAGTGTGGTCCAGAAGCATGCGGAGCGTTATCTCTTTCTTCTTTTCGACCAGAGTACCATCTTGAAGCACCTTCTTCTCCTTTAGCTCCGGCAAAGCCTTGTACAGCCCTCTGGAGTCTTCCAGGCCAATCTTGCCTTGCTCTACTAATTGCATACACGCAATAGCAGTAATGAGCTTAGTGCAGCTAGCGATCCAGAAGACCGTGTCGAGTGATATTTGCGCTGATTGAGCCGCACCAGTCTTTCCAGAGTGGTGAGAGGCGATGAGGTCTCCAGTTTTGTCGACAGCAGCGAACACGATGCCCGGAATCGAGCCTTTGGATGTTAAGCCATCAATGGTGGCCTGAAGCGTAGCCTGGGACTGCGGGTTGATAGGCATAGTTGTAGTCTTTGCACGCCGACTGGGGAAGGTTTCTGAAAGTGGAACCAAGAAAACAGGTAGGAGTTTCTGCGTATTCTGCAGACATGAAGGAGTATAAGCTTATATATGGAGATTTGCGTCGGAGCTAACAAGGGTAATGCTGTCGTACCGTGCCGCTATACTGTTTCCTCTATCCTCTTTCGCCCTCTCATCCTCGGATAAAAGCCAGCGGACGCCTTTGGGTGTGTCTCTCTCATCATACCCGAGCGCCCATCCCTTGGCCCGACGGCCTACACCTCCCCGCCAGCCGGTACCGAAAGGTGGGAAGGCACATGCCTTCCACTATGCCACCCGGGTGGGACGGAGGGCCACTGATGGTGGCAGAACAGCATAGGTCGCAACATTCCGTCAGTCATGAAAATGCCTCATGAAAGGAGGGCTCCCGAGCACCGCTCATAGGTAAATCAATAGGTCGGCCGAGCTCGGAGAGGGTAACCCAGGGCGAAACCATCCCTTACGGGAAGCGTGTACAGCGTGTATTTTCTCCGTTAAGTATAGGACCTCCACAGAGCGGCTTCTCTTACCTATGTGGTCTTTAGAGGTAAGTATTAGAGAGGCTTCGGAACCTCCTGCAGCATTAGGTTCACCGGCCGCACTAAGATAGTTTTGTTCACGCAATGGTAATCCCTCCTTGTGTTCTAGCCTTCCCCACATCTATTTGCCCATATGTGGATAGCCAAGTGGACCTGACTTCCTCTGTCCGCCTAGGCAAAGGGCCATTGTGTGCGCTAGCAGCGTGTATTTTTCGCCCTAGCAGGAAAGGTTTCTGATGCGCACGAGCCTGCTGCAAAGTGGCCTGAGATGGCGGGACACGGTAAGGGGTAATCTCATCAGGAGTTCGTGCTTCACACTCTGAAATTAATGTATTCCCGTCTTATTGCCATTAAATTCTGACTCGCAAGGCAGAGCGTACCCTGTCGTACGGGTTAGTCTAGGATTTATGACGCTAAAACCCTAACTCCGGACGTGACGGAGATAGCGGAATTATCTAATTGGGCTGTGGACGATGAGTATCTACGAAAACGGAAGATGGAGTACGGCGATTTACCTTCCTACTGTCCCCATCTACTGTCTCCTACAAAGGCTCCCCGCTACCTATCCTAGATCAACTTACCTCTCGGGCCAGTCGACACTCTCCATTGTTTCCCAAGCCGTCCCCCTAGGCTAGTGGCACTAGAGTCTGAAGCCTTTCCTTCGTGTTCCATAATTCAAAAAATGGGGCTGTTTACGCAGGCGTAGCAAGGCCATAATTCATACGGCATATGACTGGCAACTGGTGAATTAAAATGCTCGTTTCTCTATTTCGCAGATCTCAGATCGTGCTGTGATTGAAGCGGGGGACGATTTTGAAGTCTTGCTGCTTGTGGCCGATGGAGTGGCCAGCCAATCCATGCACCGGAAGAAACGAAAGCGGCTCGGTGAGGGAAAAAGAGGTAAGGGAGGGGGGTGGGAGCGGGGTATGCGTGTCTCCGCAGTGGCTGGCAAAGCCAGCATCGCTTTAACTAAAGCAAGTTATTCTTCTTCGTGTTCTAATTGAAACCGCCTGGTTTTGGCGGGGGCGCCTGAACGCGCACGGTAGGTGAATGTGAGCGATTGATTGGTGGAGGGGGTATTGCACGACTCCACATCAGCGGAGTTGAGCCATGGCTTGAAACAACAGTACACGAAGGTATTGCCAAGCTAGCCTCAGAGCTTGTAGCCCGGCTCAAGTACAAACATCGCCCAGGAAAATAACTCTTCGACGAAGAAAACCTCCTTGCCCCGCAGTCCCTGCCAGCAGCTCTTGAGATGAGTGGAAGCTGGCACATCAGCGTTGTAGGACGGGTCAGACGACTTTGCCCCAATGGAGAGCCCCGAGGAGAATCTCGTCTCATGCAGATCGAGCTCGAACAGGATGCCCTTGGCATCTTCTCTTCGATGGCAAGGTCAACCACTCCGTTGTGCCGCAAGGCTGTGTATAAATGTCCGTATTTCTCTTACTATTTACTAATAAAAGTAGGAGATCCGACGAGTAATTCAAGACGCTGGGGTACTTATAGTATACCTCCCTCCATACTGCCCTGCACTTAACCATATTGGACACAGCTTCCACGACATTAAGGTATCAATACTTCGCAACTTCTACAACGTTAATGACCATATAGATTTGGGCTCCTTCTTGCGACATGCTATTAGAGAGGCTATATCACTAGCTCGTGCGCTTGGCCACTTCCGCAAGGCTATTGTTAAATATATGCGCTAGTTCCGCCAACCCTAACATCAGGGGGTGAGGGTATAAGAGGCCCCCTAGCAATATGGAGTAACTGGACGAGTTCCGTCCTTTTGCTCCATTCCAACAGCTAGTTACTGCGGCGTAGAGGAGCCCGTTGGTGTTGGTGAAGATGGCGTATAAGCAGCCTCGCTAAAACGTCGTACCTCACGCTTCATGCGGTGTAGTAGTCCCTCCGGTAGCCCCCACTCTCTCCACAGATTAGGTGTTATATCCTTCCGTAGTCCCTCTAAATCCCAGTCTCCTCCTGCTAAAACTTTATGAACACGTTTGAGATTTGAGCCCTGAAACGAACCCTGGGTACCAAGCCATTGGAAGAAGCGGAATAACTGCTGGGAAGCCGACTCCTGTGGCTGAACTGGACTCGAGGGAGCCCCCCTCTCCACTTCCGCTGGCGGCGCTGGAGGAGGCCCTTACGCACCCGGCAGAGGTGGATATGTATGCCACGGAGCCATTGGAGAGTAGGCTGGCTGCCAGGTGGGTGCTTGATAAGGCGTTAGCTGGTGTTGATGCTGCTGGCGCTCCTTACTTGAACCCTCTGATATGAGGACTCTCTATATAACCTCCGGTGTAATACTATCAACATCAGCCTCGCCGCGCTTAATCATCTCAGCCCAAGCCGTGAGTGCTACGCTGTCGAGCTTCCGGTGCCTAGAGGCACTCTTAATTGCGCGTGGATGCCAGCAAGTATTCGTATAATTAGTATACTGGCGTTGCCAGCAACGCCAGCGTGTTGTAAGAAGTACACCTGGATTACCGCCAGCAAGCTCCGATATGACGTTATTAGGTAGGTCCATGCGATGAAGACTCGTTGTAGAGGAGCCTCCTTTTCCTCTCTTACTCCTTAACAACGACATCTACGTACTCATCTGCTCCACCTGGCCGCTAAGAGCTGCAGTGGCTGGATTAGCTAGCATTGCCTCCGTGGATTTCGCAACCGATGCCTGAACGGCAGTAGCAGTCACCTTGACATAATACACGGCCTTAAGGGTAAGTCCTCTCCTCACGTCGGCGCTGAACCGACGTATGAACGCCTCCACCTTGTCGAACTCTTCGCAGAGCGTAATATCCATGGCAGGGCGGCTTCTTTCTGCGAGCCTACCGTAGCCAACGACATAGCACAGCTTAACGAGTTCAAAGGCGCGAGGCTGAACCTTAGATGAGAAAGCCTCCACCGCAGCGTCAATCCAGACTAAAACCTTACCGTAGTTGAGCCTCTCATCGAGTAAGAACGTATCCATCGACTGCTCATCTACCAGGTGGTCTGCGTTGGCGCCTTCAGTGCGTAATATAACTATATGCTCAGTAGGCAGCGGTGGTGAAGGAGGCGCCGGGCTGCTATTAAAGCCCTCCCAACGCGGCGATGGCTCAACACGAGCCGGATGAGAGGGCGCCTTTGTGGCTCTCTTTAGCAGCCTCTGCCTGGCTACTTCAGTAGCAATCTTCGCAGCCCGCTTACGAGCGCGTTTAGCAGAGACTGCAGGCTGCTTTTGCTTTCGGCTGGGCTTAGAAGGTGTTGGAATATCACGTGTGTGTACGATAAACTTTAGCTTAGTCATGGAAGAGGACGGATAAGAGGACTCCCCTGAGCGTCCTTCTCACGCCTCATGCCACTCATTCTCAATTGATGGTATCACCACCAAATCCAACAAGTTTAGTACCTTAAAACAAGCAGCAGCAGAAGGATCTAAGATTTACCAGCTCTATAAGAACGCCGACAATACCCTTCGATGCGCAAAGGTAAAACTGCGCAATTCAGCCCAAAAAAAGGGTTGGCAGC
>JAJJID010000506.1:0-26274 GCA_022204955.1 Macrophomina pseudophaseolina
CCGGTTTTTGTTTGAAGGGCAGCGCGATGCACATCAAGGGGTTGCGCATTACTACGATTTGACGACAGGGAGCATGTTGCGCGACAATTGTATCATAGATTCGGAGGAGCGGCTCGGCTTGCTTGGCATGGGGAAGATGAGGCCGTAGGCCATGCCGGGATTATTGGACATGTACATCTGCGTAAGTGGAAAATGAAGAACATAACTTCAGGTGGTCGGAGATGGCCGGCGCTTGGCAGGGCGAGAGGGTTGAGTGAATCAGATGGGACCAGACGGAGAAAAGAGCGAGAGTGGGCACCGGCAGCGACTTCGTTGGTGTCCGTTTCGGAGAGCGCCTTCTCTTTGCTCGAGTCGCTAGATACAACAATGACTGAGTCGCCACGGGAATTTGTTCCATCTACCTTGCGCAGCAGCTCGGCTCTGCTTGCTCGCAGAGGCAGGGAAGTGGTTTGGCGAGGCGGCCAATGAGCAGGGCGCTTGGGGGTCTGAGTAGGAGCAGCAAGCACGATGATCTACAACGGACGCTTGGGAGAATTTAAATGGTTCGCAGGCCTGGAACTCGAGTGGAAAAAATAGCTCTGTCCTTGTTCCGGGGTCACGTTTAGATTTAGCTGACAGGCAGGGCACGTGTGGGCGCGCTGTGTGATTCCGCGCGCAGCCGCCGCCGCACAAAGCGCGAGAGAGGGCGAGAGAGGGCTAGAACAATAGGCGGGCCGCTGCCTTGCTGCAACGTCTTCCGTTTCTCTTGCTTCACCGCCAATTCGGAGCATGCACACAGCCTCAATAGCGGGTTTGCCGGATCGCCGGTGGGCAGGAACTAGGCTTGGTCGCACCCGGGGCCTTTTTTTTTTTCCCCTCTCGTGAGATGAGCGGGCGTGCGTGGACTTGGCTGCGAGGAGGGATGGACGGGCGGTGGCGTTGGTTGGGAGTGGGGGCCTGCGAGTGGTCGCGGCGGAAGGACTCGCCAGCATCGGCCCACGTCGAGAAGGGCGCGGAGGTTGGCTCGAGCTGGCAGATGATGGAATGGAGATCGGCAGGAGCAGGAACGAGCAAGGAAGGGCATCGCGATTGGATCTGCGGCCATCTCGCTTGTTGGCGGAAGTGTGGAGGGGTGAGGGGCGCCGTACGTACGCGGCGTCTGCAGCCACCATCCACCAACGCCCACGTCAGGCCAGCCCAGCGTTTGTGGTGGCCGGCCACTGCGAGCGCGTGCTGCCAGTTGCCAGCCGCCAGCTGCCAGCTGCCACGGCCCGCCCGGCGCTGACGCAACGCTGACCCGACCCGGCCGAGCTGAGCTGAGCTGCGCGCTGAGCTGGAAAAACAAGCTCACCAAGCTCTGGGCTAAGATCTACCCGCGTGCTCCCCGCCCTTCTCTTACCTCATACCCCGCCCGTCTCTGCTCTTCCACCATCCTTTCTCTGCCCCATTGATACGCCGCTGCACCCCTCTTAACCTTGCACGCTCCATTGCACCGCTTGACCTCACCCAATTGCCGCCATGGTGCACCTTGCTCGCATCCCCACCGACCTCGAGGCGGCCCTGCCCGTCATCGAGGGCGTCGAGAAGCTCAAGCTCGAGGACTTCGAGCCCGGGACCATCACCACCTCCGTCTATGGCTCGCGCTTCGCCGCCGAGGATATTCCCAGGCACGAGATGCCCGAACGCGAGATGCCCAAGGAAATTGCCTACCGTGCGCGTCCAATTGACTCTGCCTCTCATCTCCGCCCGCTGACTGCCCCCAGGCCTGATCAAGGATGACCTCTCTCTCGACGGCACCCCCACCCTTAACCTGGCGTCCTTCGTGACCACCTACATGGAGGAGGAGGCCGAGAAGCTCATGACCGACTGCTTCGCCAAGAACTTCATCGACTACGAGGAGTATCCCGTGTCCGCCGACATCCAGAACCGCTGCGTGTCCATGATTGCCCGCCTCTTCAACATCCCCGCCCACGACGAGAACACCAATGCGATGGGCACAAGCACCATTGGCTCGTCCGAGGCCATCATGCTTGCCGTGCTGGCCATGAAGAAGCGCTGGGTCAACCAGCGCAAGGCCGCGGGCAAGCCCTTCGACAAGCCCAACATCGTCATGAACTCGGCCGTGCAGGTGTGCTGGGAGAAGGCCGCCCGCTACTTCGACGTCGAGGAGAAGTACGTCTACTGCACCAAAGATCGCTACGTCATCGATCCCGTCGAGGCCGTCAACCTCGTCGACGAGAACACGATCGGCATCTGCGCCATCCTGGGCACCACCTACACCGGCGAGTACGAGGACATCAAGGAAATCAACGACCTGCTCGAGGAGAATGAGATGGACGTGCCCATCCACGTCGACGCCGCTTCCGGCGGCTTCGTCGCTCCCTTCGTCAACCCCGACCTGGTCTGGGACTTCCGCCTGCCAAAGGTGGCGAGCATCAACGTCTCGGGCCACAAGTACGGCCTCGTCTACCCCGGTGTCGGTTGGGTTGTCTGGCGCGATCCCGAGTACCTGCCCAAGGAGCTGATCTTCAACATCAACTACCTCGGTGCTGATCAGGCTTCGTTCACGCTCAATTTCTCGCGCGGAGCCTCGCAGATCATCGGCCAGTACTACCAGATGATCAGGCTGGGCAAGCATGGCTACAGGTCCATCATGACGTAAGTCGGCCCATTCATGTTAATGCAGAGAGGTGTTGTCAATATTCGAGATTCCCGGTTGGACGGGTCGGGTACACGTCTAGCGGGACCTTTGCGGCGGGTCCATATCTGGGCTTGCTTCCCCGGAAATGCGAGCTGCTGCGGAGATTGAGCTGGTCGGGAAAGGTTCGACTGATGTATGCTAATTTGGAAGCAGGAACCTCACCCGCACCGCAGACTACCTTGCCGCCAACCTCAAGGCCCTCGGTTTCATCATCATGTCGGAAGGAGGTGGGAAGGGTCTTCCGTTGGTTGCGTGCCGCCTGGACCCCGAGCAAAACAAACACTACGACGAGTTCGCCATTGCACACCAGCTGCGCGAGCGTGGATGGGTCGTGCCGGCATACACGATGGCGCCGCACAGCGAGAAGCTCAAGCTGATGCGCGTCGTCGTGCGTGAGGACTTCTCGCGCAGCCGCTGCGACGCCTTGATCCAGGACTTCAAGCTGGCTCTCCAGGTTCTGGATAAGATGGAGCCGAAGAGGATCGAGGAGCACAAGGAGTAAGTTTGGTCGAGCCGGGCCAAATTTCCCAGCCGATGACTGCGGAAAGCTAACAGTGTGATGAATAGGTATGTGGCAAAGCATGCTAGCAAGATTTCTCGCCATAGGACCATGACCAACCAGCACTTCACGGACGAGGAGCACTCGCTGCAGGGCAAGACGGGCAAGACGCACGCGGTGTGCTAGGCGTGACTGCCCTTACAGCTGGTCGAGTCATGCGGTAGCCAATAAGGGTAGGGCAGGGCGAGACATGCGTTGCAGGGCTGGAGGGTTTGGGCGGTCCGGATCGCCAGTCCCTGCCGAAGTTTGGGGGGTTTTTGGGCGACAGCGAGACGGTAGCATATTTACGACGGGATGCATGAATAGACGACGATTATGACAGGCTGATATGCGTACAAGAAAAGGGAAAATGAAAGTAACATGGCACGATAGATGCCCAATTGGCGATCTTGATCTGCGACAAGTGCGCTCAGATGTACAGGCATTGGCGAGTTGCGGGAGGCAAGGCTGGGCCAGATCGACTAGGGGGGAAGGGGACGGAAGAGGCCGGAGAGCGCACCGATCCGCTGTCATCCGGTCGGGAAAATTGTGGGTTGAGGATAAGGGAAGGCCAAGGACTCGGCGGGCAGGGAGACGCAGCATCAACAGCAGCCACAGCGTGCGGTGTGGGTGTGTAATCGGTCAGGGGGAAAGGCGCCTGAGCCACGATCCCCCGCGATGGGTCTGAATCGGATGGTACGCCGCGCTGATTCCACCCTCACCACCACCACGGCCTCTTCCTTCCTGCAAACACGAGCGCCTCCGTCAGCGATACGCGACCGCTCCCGTGCTGCGACGCCGAAAATAGGCCTTGCTGCTCACGACGTGCCTGTCGCTCCTTCGCGTCTGTCCTTAAAGCGCACGCCGTTTCTCGCTCGCTCACGGCGACCTCCTTCGCTCTCTGCTCCTCAGCGCAGGCAAACACCCCGGATGGTGCCACTTAAGATTTCTGGATCAATGTCGATTTAAGCTTTAGGCTTTTCTTGCTCGTATATGAGACGGCTAACGTCTGCGCCACTCTGCATCGCCTGCCTCGTCGATTACACAAGGGTGAGTTCGCCAAACCACACGCCCCCCTCCCCCCTTCTTCTGCCCGCCCTTCAGGCATCGAGCACACACTTCCCGCTCCCGAGGAGTTCGCCAACGGCTTTTCCTTCTCGCTTCCCAACGGTCTTCGATGCGTTCGCCCCTTGTCTCCCAGCGGCAGTACCGGCAGCGGGGCGGCACTTTCCCCATCGCCACAAATTCCCCATTTTCTGGGATTTGAGTGCGAGATAGGAGACAGGAAGCGAGCGGATGCCGGGCTTTTTTTTTGTTTTTTTTTTTATCTCCTTCATTGTATTGTAGGGCTGCATGGGTGCGGCGGCTTGCGCTTCATCTATCTGGCGACTGAAACCCGCAGCCGCTTTCTTTTTGCGTTTCCGCAGGCGTCGGAGGTTGACTTCTGAGTTTTGCTCCCTCGCGCTCGATCACTGCTGCATCATCCCCTTCTGGCTGTCGCTCGATTGTGCAGGCTCAGCAGTAGGCGCAGAGGCAAGACAAGAGACGCGGGCTAATTAAATCATGTGTTCGCTGCGAACAGTGCGTAGTAGTAGTTGAGATCGCCGTTTCGCCATTCGCGTCCGCGTCATACACGCGCCGTTGTTCGTCGCACACGCGCACTCTATTTTCCAATCTGCCCTCCCCACGCCAGCCGTCGCACCGATTACTGCCCCTCCTTCTCCCTCCGCCAAGCTCGAGCTGTCCGCGCGGTCCCACCTAGCTCAGAGCTTCTTATCTCCCACACTTGCCATCATCTCCTTTTTCTTCCCTTGGCCGTGTAAGATTTGCTGTCTACTTTTCTACGTCTTTCTTTCGCATCTGTGTTACTAGTCCCATCTCGCGCCTGTTCCTCACTCTCTACTCCGTCTTCCTCAACCACCCCGCATTGCAGCAGCGCTGCGATGTTGTTCGCGCGCGCCCTCGTCCCAGATCAGTTGCAGTCGTCGTCATCGCCCTCCTCCACAACCTGATCGATCGACAGGCCCACCACACGTCTTTTCTTCCCCTCAATCCCGCATTGAACCGGCCCTCGCTTGAACACCAAAAAAAGCGAAAATAAGAAAAGGATTAATATCCCTGGCGCATAGGAAGGAAACATTAAACTAAACACATTGATCTGAAAAGCCGCAAAAACCGACCGACTGTCCAACCGACGGACGTACGGTTGGGAAGGCAACGAATAAGAGAAGAGGGAAGAGAGCGAGAAGAAGAAGAAGAAGAAGAAGAAGAAGAAGAAAAAAAAAGAAAAACGGCCATGCTTCTCCACTTCCACCAAACCCGCGCCCTCGCCTTCGGCGCCCTCGCCCTCTTCGTCCTCCTCGCCCTGCTCCTCTGCGACTCGTTCGGCGCCGCCTCCGCCTCGTCGCGCACCCGCTCCCTCGCCAACCAGCTCTCCCTCCAGACCTACTCGTACTGGCACAGCGCCGCCTCGCCCGCCCGCTGGCGCGACCTCGCCGACGTGTGGGCCGGGCGGCGGGATCCCGCGCGCATCGTGCTGGCGAGCGTGCTGTACGACGGCGCGGATGGCGAGCGCAACGGCGACAATGCGCTGCTGGAGCGGGCGCTGCTGACGCACGAGATGCACGCGAAGAGGTGGGGGTATGCGACGACGGTGCTGCGGAGGAAGCTGGTGGATGGGTGGTGGGGCAAGTGGGTGTGGCTGCAGGCGCTGGTGACGATGGAGTTGAACAAGAACGGGTCGGATGCGGCCGAGTGGTTGATGTGAGTATACGGGCCCCCTGTCCGCCTTGAACGCGTACCCGCCTCCGAAAAGGAAAAAGAAAGAGACGAAAGAAGAAGGCCTCAGATTGTGTGTGCGTTTGTGTTTGTCAGAGAGAGAGAGAGAGAGAGAGAGAGCGAAAGACTGTGTGTTTGAAAGAGCGATGGAACCAGAAAGCTGACGACGAAACAAACAAAACACAGGTTCCTCGCCCCAACCGCCGTCCTCAACGACCCGACCATCCCGCTCTCGCTCTTCCTCCCGCCCCACAGCATCACCACCAACATGACCTCCTCGCACGCGCCCCACGACACGCCCTCCATCCCCCTCCACGACATCCACTTCCTCGGCGCCTACGACGCCTCCTCCCCCATCACCGCCAATCCGGACTACCCGGCCGTCAGCACCTCCGCCTTCTTCCTCCGCATCCACCCCTGGACCGCCACCTTCCTCCAGCGCCTCCTCGCCCAGCCGCTGCTCGACCCCGGCGTCGTCGACGAGGACTTCGCCCTCGCCAAGACCCTCGCCGACGTCACCGCCCACGAGGACGACGGCTTCAAGCACGTCGTCCTGCAGCCCGAGCGCTGGTACGCGTGGTCCGCCGCGGGCGCCGCCGGCGAGGAAGACGGCTGGTGGCTGCGCGCGGCGGAGCACTTCCCGGCGAGCCTGGGCGGCCGGCGGTGGAAGGGGCTGCGCGACGCGGTGGCGAGCGTCGAGAAGGGCCGCATGGATCGCGCGTACCCGTTCGGGTTCGCGGGCGCGGCCAAGGACGTGCGCGCCGGCGCGCGCGCCTCGTTTTTCTTCTCCTCCTCCTCGTCCGCGCGCGGAGACGCCGAGGGCGACGTGAGGGTGCCCAAGGCGCTGGTCGACGCCCGGGCAGACGGGCGCGCGCAGAGTCGGCCCGGCCCCGAGGCCGGCCAGGGCCCCGCCGAGGCGTGGGATTTCTGGGAGAGGATCGCGCGGGCGAGAGAGGTGCTGCGCGAGGCGGAGGAGGTGAAGGCGCAGTGGGACAAGGAGAGGCCCGGCCAGGTCGATGGCGACGATGCGTGGAAGGCGTTGGTCGAGTTGCTGGGGAAGCTGGAGGGCGCGATTAGCTGGGGCGCGGGGCGCAAGAAGGTGCTCGACGAGGCGGTCGATGAGGTGCGCGACGTCATGTATGGACGAGGAAGGAGGGAGGAAGATGGAGGTTGAGAGGCGATTGTCTGGGAATGGGGACGGTGAGAAGCCTCATGTGATGATGAAGGACGTGTTGTCAGTTGGATGGATGTACATGATCCGCTGTGGCCCTCTGCGGGCTGATAGGGCGGTAGGCGTTGATTGGCTTTGGTTTCGGTGTTCATCCTCGAATATCACATGTAGTGAAGACGTAGTCCTGTGCCTCATAAAGAGGTTCACTTCTGTTCACATTTTAATTCCGCGCGATGGTTTTGCAGTGGATTGAAGGTGCATATGTTGCGTATCTGACACTCTCCAACGGTAGATCGATGAATTCAGAACGAGGTCTTGCTTGTACGCTTTTTAAATTCCAGCCCCGGTGTACCCAACAGCCTTGCCGGCCTCTAGGCTCCTTCAAAACTCGCGCTCGCTATGCCTTAGTTGCCCCGGTGCTTCTAATCTCCCGTAAGATTTAACGTCATGTCAACATGAGCGTCTAAAAAAGACCAAAGCTGCAGATGGGTAGAGTCACGCAAATACAGGTTCGGTTCACGATCATCTTGTGGATTCCACTGTTGTCTAGCCAGGCAGCCTCGTAGTGGCTGTGGCGCGCAGGGCTTCGGGAAAAGGCTGATTGGCTGTCTGCTTACGGTGGGGTAAAGCAGGATCCCATTTCCCTTCGCAACTTCTCATCTGCCTCCCACCCCTTCACCAACACCTCGGGCAGATATTTGCGCTGCCGCGCGTCGCATGCCGTCCAAAATGCTCTGCGCCATGTGCTTATCTATCTTTCGCCAACCGCTTCCTCGCCCAGTCGACCAGCAGCCTTGGCCTCCGAGAACGGATCATCATGCCAGCCTTGAACACGTGGAGTCTGCAGCTCGCTCCGGCTGTAAGATCTGCATCGGCCTTCAGCAGTATATATCTTCCTGCGGTATGAAAGGGAGGGGCCCCATCACTTGGAAATTCGAATATTGCATCAACATTTTCGAGACATCTGGGGGCGCAATATCGTTGCACCTTTATTTCACGCCCGGATTTGATCACCAAGTATCGTTCATGATAGTACCGTTACCAGGCGTTCATCCGCCCAGTGGTTCAGGTACTCTACTTCGCCTTGCCACGACGGACCTATATATGAATCCGTGGCGTGTTAGGCGTTGTGGAGCATCCCGAGGTCTCCCAAGAAGCACAGGTCACAGGAAAGTTGCTGCTCAAGCGTCAGACTGGCTGAATGAGTGCGTTACAACACATCCAGATTGCGAGAGCGGTGATCCAACACGAAATCCAAAGTGGTACCCGAAAAGGTTGTTGGATCTTGATACTCGTGCCCCTCGTCTGCTCCTGACCGCTTTGGAGCCTCCACAAGGCCAATACACAACACTAAGTCATTGCTGGGGGCAAGAGTGCTTCGTTTGTCTCACTTCGGAAAATGAAGCCGACTTCACAAACAAACTGCCACTGGCGAAGCTACCGCAATCATTTCGGGACGCTGTTCTATTCACAAGACGCTTGGGTATTCGTTACCTGTGGATCGACAGCCTCTGTATACTTCAAGAGGGGAATGGTCACCTTTAAGATTGGAGAGAGCATGTTTCTCTTATGCAAAATGTGTATCTGAACTGTCATCTCAACATTTCCATCCTACACGCCAGAGGCCCTTCTAAAGGAGCTTTCGTCAAACGCAACCCACACAATATAGAGCGGTGTGACATTTCGTGGGCGCCAGATGGGGTCCATGAGCGTATTTGGACTGTTTTGAACTGGTGTTTCGACAGTTCCTTTGCTATCACGTCATCAGTCCTCGCTAGGCGCGTGTGGGTTGTCCAAGAGAGGTTGCTGGCACCGAGAACGGTCCATTTTGGTCATGACCGCATTTTCTGGGAATGCAGGGGGGAGCTTCTACGAAGCGAGGCCTTCCCTTCTGGGCTCGAGGCATTGTCACCTCATCCAAAGTCAGCGCTATTTCCCTTCAAGATGCCATTGCCCAAACAAGCAGCGCAAGTCTCCACGGAGAAGGGCTTGCCCAGCAATTGGCCATTAAGTGAAATAGGATCGTGGCACCAAATCGTGGAACATTACACTAGGGCAAACCTCAGCATGCCAGATAAGGACAGACTCGTAGCCATTGCTGGAGTGGCAAAGCGATTCGGGGCCTTTTTTGGGGATAGTTACTGCGCGGGGCTATTTCGTTCCCACCTACCACAGGACCTTGTGTGGTATTCGTCAGAAGGTCGCCTTCTGGAGCAATCACCATGCTCAAGCAGACAGGGCCTCTACCGCGGGCCATCGTGGAGCTGGCCAAGTCTGGTTGGCGGAATCTCGTTCAACAGTCTTACACCTGAACTAGACACATGTTCAGCGCAAGCAACAGTCGAAAGCACCCAAATACTTCCTGTGGATGAGCAGAACATCTACGGACCAATAATCCATGCACAAATCACTCTTCACGGAGTGATACGACCTTGTCACATCACGCGGGTCGAGGAGAGACCCTCCTGTTTGCCTTTCGCCGGTACACTCATAAGCGCGGCAAATTTCTACAAGGGCTACAATATGCGCCAAACACCAAAGAGATGTAAACTAAGGAGCTCAATAACCTTGGAGGTGCAGCTAGACGACCCTGATTGGCCACTGAGTTCGCAAGACATGATGGCTCTTCCGATACTCCATTATTCCAGCCAGAAACCACGAACCAGTCGGATAGAAAGACTCGCAGGACTCATACTTCAACCTACCAAGGATTCAGGGACTTACATGCGGGTCGGTTGTTTCATCAACGGGTCAGGGAAAGACCTGACAGAGGGATATGCACCCCAGTCCATAACACTCATCTGATTGGTCTGAATCAGATGATGGTCCGTTGTTTTCTGACCCTATCTTGCGGGATGACCGAGTTTTCAGATCAGCCCCTGTAAGAACACAGGCGTGACGCCAATCACTGACTCGCAGCTGAAGCAGTAATCTAGACATAGATCTCTATGAATATGTACGACATCTGCATCCGGATGACGGCTTCGACTCCCCATTTATATACCCTGCCCTACAAAAGCCCTTCAATGACTCGGTGCATCGGAAGCACGATTCGGACGCGACCAGCTCGGATACTTGAAAGTCACTACGCCCCCTTCGTCTTCGGCGTCCGCGCCATCTTCGTCTCCCGCCAAAAGCAGATCGCAGAAACCACAGCCGCAGGCCCGCAGACGGCAGCACCAGCAAGAGCGCCGAAGAACACCCCAGGCCAGTTCACAGCGGCAACCAGCCCGTTCCTCTCCAGGTCCCGGATGCAACCCACTGCCCAAACTAAGCTCGAGGCCATCAAGACGTAGTAGTCGACCAAGAACGCGTTGTGGTTCTCCGCGAACGCCGACAACCTCCCAGTGCCCTGCAGCTCGCCGCGGAAGAGGAAGACAGCGGAGATCGAAGTGTCGGACGACGTCAGCGCGACGCCGAGCGTCAGGAGATGCGCGAGGGCGGATATAGCGAACGCGAAGCCAAAGAGCACGCGCACATACGCCAGGGAGCGTGCTCGATTTGTGCGCAGGTCTGCGGCGGCGGATTCCTTGCTGGATGACGCCGCGAAGATTTTGCTCAAGATGGACAGCGCGGCGGGGAAGAAGAACCAGCCGACCAGCACATACTGCCGCGTCACGCTCTCCAGGAACGGCGCGAATGCGAGGAGCGTCGGCACGAGCATGCCGAGCATCAGCGCGGGCAGGATGGCCCGCGCCTCGTGCGGCTCGACGTGCGTTGCCGTCGGCCAGGATGCGGCGGGCGCGCCCGTGGCGAGCGTGTCGAGCAGGAAGAAGAGCGGGGCGCCAATGCCGACGGCGCTCAGGTGCGACACAATGCCGTACGGGAGCGCCCACATGCTCGGCGAGAGCGGCTTCTTCGAGCGCGCGCGGCACGCCTCGAGCATCCAGATGGCGAAGATGACGAACTCGGAGATGGAGAGGTAGAACGTCAGTAGGCGGAAATCCAAGTGCCACATCTCCGTCGCCGGGAAGTAGTTGGCCACCAGCCCGCTCAGGTTCTGCCCGATCAGGGGGACGTGGTCGAATTTCAAGGGAGTGCTGTACGGGGGGCTGGAGTCGCCGCGAGGGCCGGCCCTGACGGCTTCGTGCAGCCGGTCGAGCATCCCGCTGCTGAGAATGGAGATGACGAGCCGGATCATGACGCCGAGGAGGCCCAGGTGGAGGGCTACCCTCACGAGCCCGGATGCCGTCCTCGGCTTCGGCGTGCGGTGCAGCTCGTCATTGTATGGGATGGTGTGCGGCACGCTGGGGAGCGGCAGCGAGTGCGCCCTCACGCCGCCGACCACCGCTTTGCTGGTTTCATCCGCAAGGCCAGGCGTGTCCAGTAGCAGAGGTGCTGCAAAAGTGTCCACAAACTTGAGCGCCGGTGTGTCCCATGCCGAGATGCGCTGTGCAGTGATGCTGGCGTCCACCAGAGCCTGTGCGCGAGGCTGCCGTAACCTCTGCACCTCGGCAAAGGCGGCGCGAATTCGGGCGCTGCTTGGCTTATTTCCATGTTCAGCTTCCTTGGCCAGTTGTGCCAGCTTATCAGCCAGGGCTGCGGCGGTCTCGATGGCGCTGTTGCCGCCTTGGCCTGAGATTGGGTTGAACTACTCGTGGATCAGCACGGTTCCTGAAGTGTGCTCGGAAGTAAAGGAAGAGAAGAGTCTCACCTTGTGGGCCGAGTCACCCACGAGAAAGATTCTGTCGAAGAAGAACTGCGGGTATACATGGTGCGGAAGTGCTGTGGTGGTAGAAAACTCGACGTTGGCGAAGAGGTCCTTCATTCGAACTTGCTCTGTCACAGGCAGATTGCCTTCCTTTTCCACTATCCTCTGCTCATCTTCTTTCGTGAACCGAGGCACAGGATACCCGTAGTGAGGCTTGTCGAGCTTGAAGAAGTAGAACCAGAACGGCCGGTCTCCTTGCCCACACATACATGCCACCGTACCCCCTTTCTTGTGGGTCAGGTTGATATCCGTCGCTTTGATATCGCCCGTCGGCTTTGACATGGCGAATATGCAACCCCACTCGGTTGGAATAGCTATCATACTGAGGTCAGCATCGCATGCGTACCATCGAGAGAGAAGGCTGTCGTGTTTATTCACCATCTTTCACTCCTGCGGGAATGTATCCGGGCTCGACTTCGTCAGCGAGCCGCCACATCTCCTGCCGAACTGCGCTGTGGATTCCGTCTGCTCCCACCACGATGCTTCCATCGAAATTCTGGCCAGCAGTTGTCCGAACACGGACACCATCTCCCGAGAGCTCCACGTGATTGACGCGCTGGTTCACCAAAACCTTACTTTTATCCCGGATGTGGTCATACAGGACTTGAATCGTGCTGCGCCGCTCCAGAAAGATGGTTGGATAGCCGTGTCTGCCAGGTTCTAATCAGCCGTCCGCATAGGCGGGGGCATAGTGATATGAAATATGATGGGGTTGATGTGCCAACTGGTACGAACAGGGCGGAAGGGACGGAAGGTGGTCAGACGGTTCGCACCTTTCTTTCACAAGACCGGCGATCTTGTGTGAAAACAGCACACGCCCTGTTTCGTCCCTTACGGTGGTCTTATCTGCATTCGCGGCGCACTCCAAAATCTTCTCATAGCATCCGACCTGATCCAGGATCCGCAGTCCGTTGGCATGAAGTCCAATGCTCGCACCAAGCTGAGGAGCCACGGTCCCATATGCCTCCAGCACCACGAATTCGATGCCGAGCTTCTGAAGCAAGTTTGCCATAGTCAGGCCAGCGATGCTGGCCCCGACAATGATGACTTTAAAATCCGGTTTGGGCATCGGTGGCTCTCTCCTTTTGATCTTGTGTTTTCGTGCAGGTGCTGTAGATATCTCATAGGAGACTGTGGCGAAATAGTTGCCGTTATAATGGTTTTATGCCGAGTGTATCGGGTATTTTTGATCCGTTTTCCGCCGTTTGATCTGCACGCTTCAGCTTCGATCCGAAGGCACGCAAGTGCTGTCTCACCTATGAGTCAACCTTTCCGATAGCTCATTGGCCACGCGCTGTCTTCCATTATCAAATCGACAGCGCTAACTCTCTTCAAGGGTAAAGGAAAAAGGACCGATCCAAAGAGCTGGATATGACGCCAAGTAATTCATTGTATATTGAGCGGAGTTATTGCCTTTAGTGCCATCCAAAGGGGATAAAGGCGGCAGAAAACGGAACCGTTGGGCTTCTGGCACAGTATAGCTTCTGACATGGTTTCAATTGAGATGGGCTTATCTGTACAAGCGACTGAAGAGAATTATGGCCCCAGTATGCTCATTGCAGACAAAACTACCTTGTCGGATAAGTTGTCCGTTGTTCATAGTCAGCCACATCCGTGACGGGCCGAGCCTTAACTGTCCCACGAGTTACATACTGGGTCGCCGCGCAAGCAGAGCTGGTGTGTCATTCTACAAGGTCAGTTCCGAAGTGTGATTGATCAAGCTCTGAGCTCGGTCTAAACTCCTCATTGGCAACCCCCATCCAAAATATACGTCCTACCCTTGCGCCTGTGTTTGAACAGTGGTGACATAATTTCGCATCCGCCACGCCGGTACGCCCTTCTCATACATCTCATCCAGCTCCGCAGCATTCCTGCGCGACGGCTCAGGGGCAAAAAACCACCCGAGGATAGACGTGCACGTTCCCGTTCCGAGAAAGAGGCATGCAGTATTGTAGCCCCAGTTCGCGCCCTCGACGTCGACTGCACGAATCCCGGACATTAGCAAAAAAAGGCCTTCGGATCACACGTAGCGCGACCGAACAAAATACTTACTCATGACAGGCAGCGCCGTATTGAACGTCAGGCCGAAGAGCACGGACGAAGCGGCGGCCACACCTGCTGTCCTGGCGCGCAGGTTCTGCGAAGCGACCTCGCCCACGAAGGCCCAGCCGAGACCGCCTAGGGCGTTGTTGAAGAAGGACCACACGCACGCCACGAAGATGAGGAAGTTCTGCAGCGGCTTCGTCTTCTCGACTTGTCCGAGGATGCCCACCAACAGCATGGTGACGGTGCAGCCGATGGCGCTGGCAAGCACGACGGGCCGGCGGCCGAAGGTATCGGTTGCGAGGATGAGGCACGTGGCGGTGGCGAAGGAGATGACGGCTACGACGGAATGTCAGGAAAAGGAGCAAACCGGCGGGGTCCTTGGTCTACTTACTCAGGATCGTCGTGATGAGAAACGCATTATCGAAGCCGCTTTGCTTGAAGAATAGACTCGCGTAGACGTTCAGGAAGGCGAGGCCGGTAAGCTGCTGCGTGCAGATGGGCAGGGCAGCGCCCAGTGTGCGCCGGGCGTTGGGACCGCGGAACACTTCGAGGTACGAGTCGAGCAGCTGACGCCATCCCTGCGGGTGCAGTTCTTGCTGCCTGTGGAGCTCTTCCAGGGTGGTGTTCCTGATGATAGCGTATTCGGCCTCGACGTCGTAGCCTGGGACGCCGCCGTTCACCCGACGCAGCGTTGCTTTTGCCTTTGTCATCCTGGCCGCGGATAGCGTAGTACGCTGTAATAGAAATGCATCAATTGTAGTCTGTTCCTGAGAATCTCGAAAAAATTAGCCTTACCAGCGGTTTCAGGCAGCCAGATAAGTATGGGGAGCATCAGTCCCAGGAACCCCCACTGTGTGAGAATGGGCACCTTGTAATTCAGCGGGTCTTCCGCCTGGACCAAGGTCAGCACTAGCGGGGGCGGGAACTTGCCGAACGCGTTCCAGAAACCGTATGCGAGAACCATGGCTCCGCGAATATTGACTGGGGACCATTCGCTGATGTAGACCGGCAGCGTTGCTTGAACGCAGCCGACGCCGATGCCTGCAAGTATTTTGGCTCCAGTCCAGTCCTTCCAGTCACGCACGAAGGTCTCGAGAAGCAACGACTACGCACTAAAATGAGTATTACTCTAGAATTAAAGGGCCCGAGGTGTTCAACATACCCCTGCGAGGATGATCCAAAGTAGGTACAGCATCATCTTACGGCCAATCCGATCCGATACGGGGTTGAGGAGTAGCATTCCGACGAGCTGGCCCAGGGATTGCATTGCACCCCAGAGCGCCGTGTAGGACGCCTTTACATTGTATTCACCTGTCTCCGCATTTCGGAAGCCGACGTGATTGATGAAACCTTGGTTAGCAATGATATTTCCTGGATGAACATTCAGTATCATCATCCGCTGGGACAACCAGGATTGGACGAGCGTGCGTACCATTGAGTGTGATTTGGTACCCATCGGCGGCGGCTGCTATACATAGCATATTGCAAACAAGGACAGCCTGCAGACAGTCAGTGACTGCTTCGCTTCCTTCAAGTCTCAATGCGGCTTACCTTGCGGAATTGGCGAACCGTTGCCCATAATCCCAGTTCATCGTGGGAAGATTTCAGGACCCCTGGGGCTTTGTGCTGTGCTTCTGTTTCGCGCTGCTCAACACCGACTTTGAGGTCCTCCCCATCTTTGCTTTTTGCAGTTGCCATTGTGTCCTTCTGTTTCGGAGAAAAGGGATGAAACATCGATCCGGATCAGTGGTTGAGACGTGGGCACAGATGGATAGCACGCAATTTGACATGCACGAGCATCGGCTGTAACTTCCCCGAGCCAAGGCTGCCAAACTATCCACAGGCAGGTCATTTTCCATTCCTCGACAAGTGAGATCTTGGAAATGCAGCAAGGAATGAGCCTCCCGATATCCGACACATCAGGTCCAGCACTCCGAGTCTTTCGGCATCCCTTGTGCGAACCCGGAAGAGCTTCCTGAGGGTCGGATGAGAACATGACCGAGGTCGGTTGAAATAAAGCCAGGCTTGCAAATTGACAGCAGGCCCGTAACGCTTGGCCACCCCTCAACATGACCGTGCAGATTGCTCAACTCCGCGCAGAGCACCACCATGACGGATTCGGTATCTCCACCGGCTCCCCGCGGTTATCTTGGCGTTTTGCTTCCACTACCGTAAAAGGATGGCGGCAGGCTTCGTACGATCTCGTCATCGCCCGTGGCAACAACAAAGAGGCCTACCACGTGGACTCGGCTGAGAACGTCCTTGTGCCATGGCCGTCAGCCGCATTATCTTCACGCGAAACAGCTTACATCAAAGTCCGTGCTACGGGCAAAGATGGCTCTGAGACTGGTTGGGCGAGCTTAACCATTGAGGCGGCACTCCTCCAGCGGTCCGACTGGATTGCTAAGCTGATATCCGGTCCGCCACAGCCCGAAGACGAACCGAAGCCGCCGTTCAGACTCCGAAAAACCTTCAGCGTGTCCAAAAGTGTGGGTGCCGCTCGCCTGTATGCCACAGCACACGGTCTCTACCAAGTCCAGCTCAATGGAAAGGTCGTGGGAGACGAAGTCCTTGCTCCGGGCTGGCAGTCTTACCACCACAGGCTGCATTACCAGACATACGACATCACGCCTCTGCTGAAAGGTGGCCTGAACATCATCGGCGCGGAAATCGGAGAAGGATGGTTTGCGGGACGGCTTGGCCGGCCAGGTGTGCGCAATATCTGGGGAGACAGGCTCGGGTTCCTCGCTCAGCTCGAAATCGATGGCAGAATTGTATGCGCCACTGACTCCAGTTGGGAACACTTGGATAACGGACCGACCCTTGCATCTGAGATCTACAACGGCGAAGTGGTCGATACTACTGTTGAGGCCCCCGATTGGTGCACTGTATCGCCGGCAACTGAGACGAGATCATCTGCTGAAGAGCTTCCATTCCCCTCGGCGGAGCTCATTGCACCTGATGTGGCGCCAGTCAGGCGGGTTGCTGAGCTTAAGCCGAAAGAAATCATCACTACACCGAGCGGGAAAAAAGTGCTGGACTTTGGGCAGAATCTTGTGGGCTGGCTGCGGATAGAGATCGATATTGCCGGTACGCAAGAGGAGGAGTTACTCATTCGATACGCGGAGGTGATGGAGCATGACGAGTTGGGCACGAGGCCATTACGCACGGCAAAAGCGCGGGACGTGATCAAACTTGGCGGTAAAACAAAGGGCTGGGAGCCCAAGTTTACTTTCCACGGATTCAGGTAAACCAATTCAGCGGGATTCCCATTGGCTTTGTTGTATTCTGACGAAGTCGCGGTACAGGTATGCCGAGATCAATGGCCACGACGCCCTCAAACTTGAAGATTACTCTGCAATTGTCATCTCTTCCGACCTCCGCCGCACCGGCACTTTTTCATGTTCACATGAACTCATCAACAAACTCCACGAGAACACAGTCTGGTCCGTGCGCGGTAACTTCGTGTCTGTACCAACGGATTGTCCTCAGCGAGACGAACGGCTGGGCTGGACTGGGGACCTACAAGTCTTTGCTCCTACCGCCAACTTTCTCTTCGACACCAGCGCCTTCCTCGGTGGGTGGCTACGAGATCTTTACGCAGAGCAGCAGGACTTCGGTGGCGTCGTGCTTAACATCATCCCTGCGATTCCGATGCCCCCCAGACACCCAGAGAAGTGGCCGATGGCCGTGTGGGCTGATTGTTCCGTCATAACACCCTGGGACTTGTATAGCGCCTATGGAGACAAGCAGGTCCTGGAGAGACAATGGGACAGCATGCGCCTGTGGCTGGAGCAAGGCCTTCCGCGTGGTGAAACGGGCCTCTACTCCACGAAGACACTGCAATACGGGGACTGGCTCGACCCCCGCGCGCCTGCCCAATTGCCGGGTCATGGACCTACTGATCAGTACCTCATTGCGAACGCATACCTCATCCATGTCACGCGCCTGGCCGCGAAGATTGCGCGCATCCTTGGAAAGACGGAGGAGGCAGAAAAATACGCCGACCAGGCCGCGCATCTGTTAGAGCTTTTCCGACACGAGTATGTGACTGGCAGTGGTCGTTTAGCATCCGACACCCACGCTTCGTATGCGTTGGCGCTCCACTTCGGCCTGCTGTCTGCTGAGAAGGGCGAGGTGCTCACGGCACGGGACAGAATGGATTGGATAGCACGGTGGGAGGCATTTAAGATCACGACGGGGTTCGCGGGCACGCCCATCATCCTCCACGTGCTCGCTGAAAATGATATGCTGGGCCTGGCATACCGCATGCTCCAAGAGCGAGACTGCCCCAGCTGGCTCTATCCAGTAGGCATGGGGGCGACAACGATCGTGAGTAAACCTGATCTTCCCCCTTGATTTCTCGCTCCTGAATCATCACGTCGGCTTCTTCACCTCCCGCTTGTCCTTCTCTTCTCGTTCTGCGCCTTCAGCCGTCTCTCTGCGTGACTAACATACCACCATCCTGCCCCGGCAGTGGGAACGCTGGAACTCGCTCCTTCCCGACGGCTCCATCAACCCCGGCCAAATGACGTCCTTCAACCACTACGCCCTCGGCTCCGTCTGCAGCTTCTTGCACAGCACCGTCGCAGGCCTCGCTCCCGCCTCGCCCGACTGGGGTTCCGCACTCGTCCAGCCCCGTCCCGGCGGCACCGTGCGCCACGCCTCGGCCACGTACGATTCCCTCTACGGTCCGTACGCGGTCAGCTGGAAGGTGAGCGCAGAGGACGGCAAGATGCGGACGACCGTCGGGGTGCCGCCGAACGGCGAGGCGCGGATCGTGCTTAGTGATGGCGCGGTTGACGAGGTGGTGGGGAGTGGTGAGTGGGAATTTGAGACGGAGTGGAAGGAGGATCCGGAGTGGCCGCCTGCACCTATTCAGGGCGCGCAGGGAGTGATTATAGAGTCTTGCTTTGTGCCGTAGATGCTGGTTGCTGTGAGGGTCTGGGCGGATGGGCGGAAGGGCAGAAGGACGGAAAGTGGCAGGGGGTTGACAGCCCCCACACCTACACGGCCTTCGAAACGAGAGGCTAGCCTGTTCAGGAGGAGCTCTTTTTACTGTCTAACTCATTGAACTATTTGGCTCTTCTTTGCTCATGTGAAGGTGGTTGCGCTGGCAAGTCCTATTTTTTTTTTCAAGAAAAAAAAAGGAAAAAAGGGAGAGAGAGAATGCGTGACATCGCGGTCCGGTAGCTGTTCCAGCTTACTGAGTAATTGGACGCCTCTTCCACGCTGAATACGAAAAATAAAAGGTCCGCCTGAATGGCATAGGACCTGTATGTACAACGGCCGTAGGCTCAACCCTATCGGCCTGAAGTTTATCGTTTCGGGGATGTTTCCACGCGGACGGCCCGAGCGGGGGCTAGCGGTGGGATGTTCCACCGCTTGCAGTATGGATTAACCAACGATGAAAAGCCGCGGCGGGTTGCAGCTGCGCGCCCAGCTCTTGGACAAGAGGACATGATTCAAGAGTGTAGAGGGCTAGCGGAATCAACGCTGTTCGCCGCAATCGAGGCGCACACCAGAGAGAAGTTCGACGGCGTATCGTCCGACAATATAATAATAAGCCAATGTGTCCTGAAACGCATGCTGCGTATCTTTTATCCATCTTGTCATATCTCTTGCACCTGCGACATCGTACTTCGCAGTTCGTTCTTTTTGCACATCGAGCATCAGACATGTTGCCGACGATCGTGGGCGTGCCTGGGTCATGGCATACCAAGGATTTCTTTGAGGACCTCTCACAGAACTTTGTTTCGCGAGGATACAGTTTTGTCAGCCAGGACGCACCGGGTGTGCTGCTGAAGGACGGATTCGAGGCGACGGCCGACAAGGATGCTGACTCGCTCAGATCCGGCCTCCTGGCCCCTCTGGTCGAATCGGGAAAGGATGTCGTACTGCTCATGCACTCTTACGGTGGCGTTTATGGAGCCGGCGCGGTACGAGGATTGAGCAAGTCCGAACGCCGGCAGGCTGGAAAGGCCGGCGGAGTCGTCGGCCTGGTTTTCGTCAGTGCCGTCGTTCCTGTTGCTGGTAAATCGACGATGGACTTGATGGGTATCGACGTTGATCACCTACCACCATGGGTTGACTACAACGTAAGTCTCCTGTCTGTATTTTGACGTGCTGCCTGTAAATGTGCGTATATACTTAATTTTAACGTAGTGGTCGACGGGATTCCTCACTTTCAGCGGCGCCGAAGAGGTCATGTACCATGACTTGCCTGAGCTGGTCACTGCGCGCTACATCTCCATGCTCAAGCCGCAATCCCTGAAGTGCCTCAACTCGCCCATCTCTTACTCCCCACTCACCGACCCGTCTTTCGCAAACTTGTCCGGGTATGTCTTGTGTGGGGCGGATCGTGTGATCCCACTTCCCGGCCAGGAGGCGTATGCCGCCCTAGGCGGAATTGGACGTCGAGTCTTGGTAGCGGAAGCAAGTCATGCATTCTTTGCCACAGCTCAGGCACAGGTTGTTGACGCTGTAATCAAGCTTTTGACCGATATTGGCGCCGTCGGCAAATAGGAGATGGATGAAAAGGCGAGTTCTCGGTGTCACTCAGGGGGGTCTCGGGATCTCAAGGCATTTGAGGGCGAATCATGCCACGTTCAGTCCCGCTAGAGCAGTATCGAGAGATGACAGAGTAATTTCTCGCACCGGTCCTTGTGCCAAGCATGCACATATTTTCTTTGCGCTAGAGTCTGATGATTTCCCCGCAACTTTTGGTTCCAGTTGGATTAGTATGACGGCCCCACTTCACATTATTTCATCCAATCATGCAAATTCAGACTCAACTTGAAAGCCAGGAGACCCTTAAAGGGCCCTGGCCGCTAGAGTAAGGCGACTTCTCAGAGTTTGGCGCCCCGGTGAGCACAATGGATACCACCGCCATGACCCCAGAACGAGAGGCGGCTTTCCTGACTCAGAATCGTCAAGTTGAAGTCTACGCTGTTCACATCACCTTCTTCGTTTTGATGTTGTTGGCCGTTTACGCTCGTTATACTTCTGCTCGCATGGCACAGAAGCCTTTGTCGTGGGATGACTGGTTCGCATTCGCCGCAGCAGTAGGTTCGAGCCGACAAATCCCAACGCCACACCTTCTCGCTAGAAGCGAACAGCTGAAACAGACTTGTAGGTCAACACAGTGGGCGTCTTCATCGGTACGATGCTATGGCTGCGCTTCGGCTTGGGTAAACACGCTGTGGCTGTCGCGCAAGAAGACCCGGAAAACGTAACCCGTTTCTTCAAGACCATTGTTGCCAATGAGATCCTCTATACAACAGGTCTGGCTTGTTCAAGGCTGTCACTCGTGGCTTTGTACTACCGTCTTTTTGGCGTATCCAGCATGCGCTATTTCCTACATGTCTTTGTCTTCATCATCATTGCTTGGGCTATATCCACGGTAAGCAGGTGTCTTCAATTACGAAGTTTGACACAGGCTGACTTGTCTTCTTATAACGCTAGTATGTCCCATCAATCCGGACTTGCTGGCCCATCGCGAGTTTCTGGGATGGCACAAACCAGAATTGCATCGATCTATTCAAATTTTATGTTGGCGTTGCCATCGGCAGCATAATCACAGATGTTGGCCTGATGCTATTGCCTTTACCGTACATCTGGAGGCTGAATGTTCCACGATACCGGAAGATCCTGATTGCCTGCACATTGGTCTTTGGTGGGTTGTAAGTAGATCGATTCCGCTTCAGTGGAGATCCCCACTATATTGACTGCACCGTGTCCTCAGCGCATGCTTCGTCACGATTATCCGATTAACAAAGATCGTCTCACTTGATCTGTCGGATCCGACCTGGGGTACGGTTGACTTGATGATTTGGACTGGGTTGGAAGTTTATTGGTATGTCCACTGTCCTTCTTCAGTTTATTTTGCTCACTGCTGGAAGCGCTGTCATCTGTTGCTGTCTCCCAACACTACGAGCCTTGACAAAGGCGGCTGGAAGATTCTTTGGTATATCCAACTGGACGTCCACACCTGCTGACAGTCATCCTGAGCGCTGGTCAAACCCTCGTGGTCCTGCAGTATACTCAAAAAAGCCCGCCAGGGCCACGCATTCTTCGGAGGAGATCTTGGGTGATCAACGCACAGCAGACCTGGAGCTATCGAAGTACGGATACGTCAACTCCAGAAACGGGAGCCTCTGAACAATACGATCGTCATGATCCACATCATCAGGAGGATGCATTGGACGATTTCAGGCACCCAGCTCGAGCATGTTCGCCAGCCGGTCGCCAGCCCTGCCGTCCGGCTCCTGGCCCTCCGGCTGATGACTCTCCATCGCCGTCAGCTCATCCCAACCCATATTATACAGCTGCAAATTCACCAACACGCTGCCGACCTCCGCCGCCCTGAAAACCCACTCGTCCCACCCGCGCCGGTACGCCTCGCCCGCATCCCCGACGCTCTGCAGCCACGCGCTCGCCACGGTCACGACGCTCACGCCCTCGCGCCTCCACGCCGGCGTCTTCGCGACGGCCAGATTCTCGCGGTCGAAGAACGCGCCCCAGCCGGGCGAGCGCAGGATCGTGTCACGGTGGTACGCGACGACGCTCTCGATGCTGGCCTCGGCGGGACCGAGCCGGAGCGCGTGCGGGGCAGGGCGCAGGATGTTTTTGGTCACGGCGTTGGGGCCACCACTACCGCCGCCGCCCCAGGCGCCGGAAGCGACGAGGCTGCCGTGGCAGGCGCGTGCGATGGCAAGCAGCTCGGCGGGCGAGGCGGGGAAGAAGGCGTAGAGGGCGACCAGGCCTTCGTTCTTGCGCTGCAGGGGCGAGGAGCTGCGGGGTAGGGGCGCGAAGTCATCTATGATTTGGAGATGCTGGTCGGCGTTTGGGGATGAGGAATCGGATGGGGTTGTCTCCCTTGGCATCGTCGGCGGGATATTATGGTGTTGGTGGAGAGAATACGCTGGAGGGTTTTTATTGATGCCAAGGACCAACAGCACGGCTGGGACGGCAGGGGATATGAATTGAGGATTGGATGCCGCTCCAAGAAGGAGCGCTGTATCCTTATATCCACTTGGTACGGTATCCACAGACACGTGCATGTAGGCAACAGAGCGGAAGTTGGCGCGGGAAGAGTGATCGGTGCCTGAAAAGCGAGGTTCTAGTTTTCGCCACATGTTTGATCGGAGACATTTGACTGCAGCCCCACATTCAGTTACACAATAAAATATCAAAAAAAAAGTGTATAAGAAGTGCCCAATGGAACCTTGTGATCCCCATGACTTGATACACTCCGCGATGATGAAGTGCCATATCTATCGTCACAGGAAACAGGCTTTATCGCGCAACGTGAACTGATATGGTACTGCGCGGGATGCCAGGACATGTTTAAATCTTAGAAGCGGCACGTATAGGGCGCGAAATCAACCATCAGGCCGCAAATAAGTTGAGAAGAGACCCGCAGGTGCGACCGGTTGATTGCTTCAACTCTCCCAATATGCTGGTGGCAGTATGTTAAAATTTACAAAGCCCAATCATTTCGCGTTGCAAGAGTAAAGTATCATTCAAGACTTCCTATTCAGAAAAGATTGGCTGGCATAAGAGTTCCGATCCTAGGTCAGATACAAGTAGTCTTCGCACTCCCTAAAAGGCCGCGCATGGAAGAAAGGCATGAAAATTAAACTACTGAATCACAGATACATCCATTGAGAATGGCGATGACATAATCGAGCTTTAAGTAATTCATTAAGGCCATAGTAATCATCTAATCCACCCAGACTGAGATGTATTCGATTTTGGTTTCCTAGAATCCACGATATCTTCTGGTGGAGCTATGTGCCAGTAGAATACAGTCTTGAGCAGTTCAAATATGGAAGAGAAAAAACAGGGAAGAAAAGAAAAGGGAAGGGAAAAAAAGAAAGTGAAGCTGCTGATATCTGCGATAGTATAGTCAACGAGAAGGATATTTATTAGAGGGTTGTTCTATAGAAATGCGTCGTACGATCCTTAGATAGTACCAAAGATGGGAGAGTACGCGTTCATGAGATGCGATGTTATGCGACTCGCTCATTATCGTGGGCTATTATAAGTTTATTGTACCAGCGGGGTGATGGGGCCGACACTCAGTTGGAGACTTGGACACGGAGGATTCAGCCGTATCCTGGCGGTGTGATAGGTTGAGAGCGCCACTGTTGCACAGGAAAACCACATCACGCTAAGAGAATCTTGGCACCATCGCGGACGCCCTTCCCAAGATCATGCACCTCCAGACTTACTGAACATACGTTTGCACCACCAACTGGCCTCCAACCATAGACTAAGAAGGGTGGGTGAATCCAGGCGAGAAGAAACCAGAGTCAAAATCCAAAGGCTTTCGATGAAGCGGTTCAGGCTCTACCAGTTATCGACCGCGAGGCTGGAGACGTACGAAATTGGCCATAGCCCTCCATACATTGCCGTGTCGCATGCGTGGTCCGAGCAAATCTTCTTGACAGGTGTTGAATCGTCCTTCGGAGGCACAGCGATCCGCAAAATAATAGCTGAGCGCCTCCCAGCCATCGAACACTGCTGGATCGACAATTTCTGCATCAAACAGGATGATGAGGCCGACAAACTCGAGCAGATACCTCTCATGGGCGACATCTATAGCCATGCGGAAGTTGTCGCCATCGTGCTGGCCTGTGAGTTTGGATTCACTCAGTCCCGGGTTGACAGAGCGACTGCAGCGCTGCAGGAAGGGGTAGAAGCCTGGAGAGAAGAGAGATGGGCAGCGGAAGAGTTTTTGGAGCAGTGGATGTACGGTCCGAGACGTGAGACTCTTGTTCGGGCGATGAGGGGGCTAGCGAAGCTTACGAAGTCCTCGTGGGGGACGCGCATCTGGACGCTGCAAGAGTATATTCTTGCGTCTTCTGTCATCTGGATCGGCTCGGACCTGAGCCCGGTGATCATAGACGACATATTGTTCCAGGCTATCCCGGGTCTGTGTAATCAGCTGTCCATCACCGAATGCATGTCGTCAACATCCGAGTTTGCGGTTCTCCATACACATTTCTCGGGCATGGCCAACTCACGACTGCACGCTATCGACCGCACGAGGGCCATGGAGCTACTTGGTAATCGCAAGGCTACAGTTCCAGTTGATGAGGTATACGGCATTATGGCTTGTTGCGGGGTGGAGATTATGCCCGTGCCTGGGGAGACGAGAGAACACGCTTGGGAACGGTGGTGGGAAACAGCCATGTGCCACGGACATGTTCGCTGGGCTTTGTTGCCGCCTACACCACTGCTTGGTGAGGCAGACGTGCAAGGTCCCAAAGTCAGAAATTGCGCAGTCCCTGAGATCGGCCACCGGGGCGCTGCGTCAGCAGCCTCCTGGCTAGACTCGGTGGCTCCATTCGACACAGTTACGGTTTCTCAGGGCGTTCTCACGCTCTCGGGTCGAGCCGTTGGAAATTGTACTCTGCTGCGAGAACTTGGCAGCGTTCACCAGTCCAAGAAGGGTTTTCTTCACAGAGACATCACGCTCATTTTGTTTGCCAGGGGTCTGTGGTCTGACGCACTCCAGATCGTCGAGGCATTTGGGTCCGGTCGATACAACAAGAAAAAGCAGATATGTCTTGCTCACGTTCTCGTCGACAACTACCGAAAGGCATTGCATCACGTCCACAGGCAAAAGGAAACGGACTTCAGACCTTTCATCCGGTCCAGCTTTCACCACAGCATCTGGGGAGACTTTATACAGCTGCAGGCACGCTGTATAATGGATGGACTCAACTATGGCCTTGGCTTTCTCGCTCAAATTTTCGATCCTAAATCAGGCATTGCCTTCAAAACTGTCGTGGTTGTGGGGGATTACTTGCCGACTGGTCCGCTCGTTGCGTTGGATTTCAATGCAGTGACATCAGACAAACGTATAATTCTCTTGATTGCAGAGGTGCCTGCGGGCTCTTTCGTCCCTGGTACGACTGGAACCGCATTGTCTCTGCACAAGCTAGGGACCACCATCCCAGTCACAAATGACTACCGCAGGCAGTGGGACACGCTGCCCATCGAGAGTTTCAGTCTAGGGGGATCGAAGTGCCATGTATGCATGGGGAATCCGCAGAAACAACAGAGACCGAAAGGGAAGCGAGGTTACTCTATCTCCAGAAGTCGAGGATCTATCAATCCCGAAAAGGTGGCAGTACCACTATGGAACGAATATCGCAAAGGGATTAAGGGATTGAACTTTGTACAGCGAAACATAACTTTGCGGGGATTTGATCGATCAAGACGCCGCTTTCTAGTATAATGCTCATGTCTTGGGCTGTTTGGCCTTCTGTAACCTTATTATAAAATAGAATAGGCTTTACAGAAGCTGCTGTTGTGCTGCGCCCACTCTGTTGTATTTC